>JAOUQW010073788.1:0-13352 GCA_028565825.1 Olivaichthys viedmensis
ACTTCGTCATTATTGGCTATTGTGTGTAGATGTTTGAGGCAAAAAATGAACTCAATCTACTGTAGAATAAGTCTGTATTGTAATGAAACGTGGAGAAGGTGAAAGGGGTGTGCAGACTTTCCGGCTTGACTGTAAGTGCATACATGGCGATTACTGATATCTTAACATGTTCTATGTGTCAAAAACTAACACTGATAAATGGCTACCGGACGATTGACACACACTAAGACCACACATGTTCTATTGCATGAGAAAATATAAAAAGAGCAGTATTTCTTCACCTTGGTTCCTCTCTTCGTTAAACAGAAAATTTTATGGAATGTGTGTTCATATTTCAGAGGGAAGTGTTCATGTAAAAACTTTTAAGAGTGCCACTGTTGCTGTTAATGCACATCTTATCTTCCATGAACACATGTTAGCAATTTCCTGGTCGATCTATTGATATTTTACAAGTGAAAAGCTCAATTTTTGAGCATGAATGAACTGTATTTTTGCAAAGAACCTCACCAGGACACTTCGAACTAGATGGAAATTAAGTTTGCATGGGCTTAGGAGGCATTTTGAGACACCCATGTATATAATATGGGATGCTTTGTCAAGCAGTTCTTAGGAAAATACACCATTATGAATAGATTATCAGCATATGTGCAATATGTAAACATGACTCACAATCTAACCACAAACTATAAAACGACCTCATTTGCAACACAACATGACACTTGAGTAGTACAAGACAGAGCAAGAGACAGCTGTGAATTAATAAACAGCCCCATTAAACCCCTTAAACTTTCAGGATCTGTTGGCGGGTCCAGACTTGCATTACACACTCCCGTAACTAACCTTTCATACTAGTTTCACTATGAATTTATAATTCATAGAAGTTACTGAATAATATGGTTTGAGATGAATAACTGAATAACAAACTGAGACTTTAAGGGGTTAAATAAATGGAAAATAAGTGTAGGTAGAAGGTACCTAATAAACTGGCAACTCGGTATAGGTAGATAGATAGATAGATATATACAGTACATAGTATAGATACATGTAAATTAAGTTTTTCCTGCGTTGTTATTTTCTGCATGTGTTTGTGCTTGTGTGTGAGTGCTTGTCTCAGACAATAAGTTTTCACTAGCGTTTATCTCAGCCCACATCTGTTTTCATGTGGTGATGTGTGCTCATGGGTTATGACACCAATCCCAGCATGCTCAATGTGTACCCTTGTTCTCTCCCACAGATCTTCAGCCAAACTCACACAGCGACATGGAAATCGATGCAGGGATCCCACCGGCGCTGGACACACTAGTGATCAAAAAGAGCACAACACTTTGTGTCGCACCGCCGAGGGCTCACCAAGCCGGCTTCAGTTTGGCCTTTGTACACAGACACACAGAGAGATCCCTTACAAATACACATCTATACCACATAAATCCATGGTCGCCGCATACACGCATAGACACTAACACAAACTAAAAGGGGAAGATGAGCAATAATTTGTATCAAATATGATTGGAAATCACAATTTATTTTCAATTTCTATACAATAACCGAATGGACTCTCTATAAGCTTCTGTCGCTAGGTTACGCAAAACATCACAGCATGATAGCAGCATGCTTTAAGACAACATGGGTCCTATGTTCACAGGCAAGATCTGTGTTGTGTCAGTCAATATTACACACATTTACTTTAAAAAAACTACGTGAATGGATCACATCAGAAAATATGTCAGATCCAATTCAATACCGATCCAGTGTTTCAGGCCTGATATCATTACTCTGCATTGGATAGGCACATCACTAAATATATAAGAGGTAATTTAAAATCTTCATGGTGATAAGAAGGTCAAAAATGATGCCTTGTTAAACTAGATGTGACTAAAAATGCTGGTGGCAGGTTTCCACGGTTTGGAGTGTCTCAGTGTGTTTCGAGGAAGGCATTGAGGTGTCATGATGTTGATTGATTCTTCTAACCTTTAAAGGGGCTGGATATGAGTGCCACCCAATTACACCTCCCATCATTCGCCCTGTTCTCTAATACAGTATTTGTGTTCACTCATATCTCATATTCAGCTGTGGATTGATTACTGTCCACAACCTAAAAGAGTACAAAGAGAAATAGCTGTAATCTACAGTATATAGGTAAGGACAATAGTTAGGGGCTGGACTTTGCAGGTGCACATGGCATGTATAATTTGTTTTAACCCTTCATATAAGGTGATACAATGTGATTCAGTATTGTTTAAACAGTTCAGTTTGAATCAAATGAAAAAAAAGATTGTGTTTAAGAATAGGAGGCCACCTCTCCTTCCCTGGGATTGACTGGCACAGAAGCCATGCCTTCTTCACTGGGACTGGTGACCCAATATGGATACTGTCTTAAAGACAACCTGAAATCAAAACTTACAAACTGACATAAATATTTTTTTTTACTCCAATTGAGCTATCAGCTTGATTATTAGGCTGCATGTAAACACAGCTAGTGGCGGTTCTTTGTTAGCACAGGGTCCAAATGAGCAGTTAAACAGAGGGCTCTGAGTTTATATGCGGCACTTAGGGCCGTACATCTGCTTTTGCAGTTGACAATTGCAGGGTTGCGGTCCACTTAAACCTAATTGAATCTTCTTTATCACATCGCCGATTTAGGCGGAGCCAAAGATATACCTAAACAGAATGTATTGCCTGATGACTGTTAAAAATATATATATTATTAACATAATACATGTATTGTTGGGCAAATCACTTGTATTAACAGAATACACCAAAAGTTTGTGTATGAATGTGTTTACAGCTAAAAAAAAATATTTTGTACTAATTTACTCTTTAAATATGTTTATTTTAAATATATTTACACAAGAAGCTGTCATGCTATATATATTTTTTTAATGTTCTGGAATATAAACCTGTCCAGCCAACCCAAAATAACTCAGTGTAATAAACATCTGCAGCGCTGATGTGATTAGAGGGCCATATGGAAGCTGACATTGCTTGATTGAGTGCGTACATTACACACATTATTTTTCTTTAAGCAAAATATGCTGTTTCACATTGTCGGTCAGAGCAAAAATCCAGTGGGTGTGAAATAACCACAGCACAAAGTGTGTGCAGTGTGTGTTGGATGGGGCAAGAACAAGTCTTGAATTTGATTTAAGAAAAAACTAAGTCTTAATTTACTACACTGAGACAATTCCACTTGGAACAATCCATTTTTAGAGTCCAGTTTTTATTTTAAAAATTATTCAGCTTCTAGATAATGCATTTCAAATGTGCAGCTATTGTTTATCCATAATTCTTCTATCTATCAAAGAAAACCATTAACAGCATTTATGTTCAAAAACATATGACAGTTGGACAATCCATTATGGAGTGTTACAGAGTAGGGAAAGTGAGCAGGGGCTTTTTCTTTGGGTTGGGATGCTGTTTATGATGCCCCCTCCCACCCAAGAGTAAATAGAACCTGTGGAGTCACCAGCCATAAAAAGCTCCTCCATCTGCTCATGCCATTCCTCCTACTTTAACTTATTGCTAGGTTACAGCGAGTTAGGAACTGGTGATTGGTTGATGGAGAGTTCATCCAGTAGGGGAGGAGGATGAGCTGAAAATAGAAACCATTACTGAGAGTCTCTGTCACACTGAGTCTGAGCCTTTTTTTTTGCTAAGTTAAGATAATTTTAGTGATGCACAAGAACCTGAGACATTTATCAAAATGCTACCTTGTGAAATCTGGCATTGAAATACCCAGAAATAGAATTGCAAGGTTACAATGAGTTTTCTAGTGTTCTTTAAGTGCCTGTTCTACTAATGATGACTAGAGAGTACAGGCTCATAAGCCAGCAAGACTGTTCGGTGCTGGCCTTCCTTGCTTTCTCTGCTTCATAATTAGCGCTCTGGCTCTTCCTTTGTGCTACATTAGCAACGTTTTCTGGAGCACTGCTAGTCCTTGTCACTCTCTAAGGGCACAGGGATGATAATTATCACTTGTCTCAGCCAAGGCAGCTCTTGTTAATGGAGCAGAGGTCTGCACTGGTGCGATGCTAACCAGGCCCTGGTCTGCTCAGCCACCCTGTAAAATATAATTAGGCCAGGTTCGCCTTGCTCTCTGAGTCATCTTGAATGGGATGGCTTCATCTTCCTCTCCTCTGTCATTCTCAGTGAGCAGGGAAGAATTCCGAAATATTTTTTTTCTCCTAATTTGGTCATTGCCGGTTCCCACCCACTAGCTAGTTCTCCCCTATCACACAACAGCTACCAACCAGGGAGGGTGAAGGCTAACACATGCTTTCTCTGAGACACATGAAGCCAGCCACCGCATCTTTTCGAACTGCTGCACAGGGCAGCCGAGCCCACTTGGAGGAAATAGCTAACTGCCCGCTTCTGTATACATGAGCTCACAGACACTCACGATTGGCTAGTGTTGCTCTGATTGACAGGGGAGAGAGAGTAATGCCATCCCTCCCACGCAGAGAGCAGGGCCAAGGACTTAAATATTCTTTCAGCTGGGCACCAACTCATCACTTTCTCTGACCTGCATTGGTTGACATTGGGGATTGTGACAAGGAGCCCATTGTGGATTTGCACTGCCTGAAAATGGTGCCTCAGTTGTAGAGAATGCAAAATAAGGTATTTGGCATTGAAGAAGCCTTTATCTGTTATCAGGTGGGTCAGAAGTGCATAACAAATCCAATCACTTCAGACTTTATTTGCAGAAGCCTCGCTCTGATTGTTTGACGTTCTCAATTGTGTATCAAGGTGACCAATCAAGGCCTAAGAAATAGTTTCCACTAGCAGGAACATCACCTTTTTAGTCCCTGCCATTGGGAAAGCCCAATTTAGTTATCACAACGGTGAGAACTGTATAACGAAGCCATTCACTTTGACTTTATTTGCAAGAGCCTTGTTCTGATTGGCTAATGTTCTGGATTATGTGACATGGCAACCAATTGTGGCCTAAGATAATGATTTCCACTGACAGGAAACATCACCATTCCTTGTCTCAAGCATTGGGAAAGCCTAATTTTGATATCAAGAGGGTGATAACTGCATGAGCAAAGCCAATTACTTCAGGCTCTATTTTCTTTGGCTAATGCAGGACTGGAGTCAGCACTTGTCATTATGCCCAGTGTAAACCAGTACAAAGTTAACACACACACAAAAATGTATAGTATCCCTTGTACACCGATGCCAACTTGTGAGGAGGAAGGCGCTGGAAGCTGCTGTCTACTCAGCGAGAAAGGCCGGTGCTTTGTTTGTGCTGCACGTCGCGCCCCTGCCGAGAAACCCTGCTGTTGTTGTCTCACCTGCCACTGCACAGCCTCCTGAATCAGGCCCAACATGTGGAGCAAGTAAATAAGCAGTGTGATTGATTCGGTGTTGCCGAGATTAGCAAGGGGGATGTAGGCGCTCTCTCTGCTGTAGGGTGATTTAGCGCCATGGGTATTTGCATGTTGAAGATGGCGGCCATTTACTCTAGTATGAGAGGTAATAAATCTCAACACTCCTCTGGGCACTCGCAGCCTCTTGCTGTGGTCACCCTTTTGGCGGCGCCTCAATGATTGTGAGTGTGCATATGGGCTGGAAACACGTGCGTGACTGCGTCCAGTCCCTTCGGACATGATTTATATCTTCTGAAGCCAGTGGTTTTCTCAGGTCCCACTGTGGACCTCTAGGCCATCATTATCCAGATATTCAATTGACTCAGTGCAAACACACTCCAGCTCTGCAGACACACAGATCATACTGAAAAGGCTTAGACTCTCCATGGATGAACGAGAAAGACAGAGAGGCAACAATACAAGCAACAACTGAGCAAGAAAGCAGTGAAGGAAGTCCTTGTGTATGCACTTTAATATGGGCACAAGTACAACTGCAGTCTTAACCCTAACACTCACTGAGTAAACTCCAGAGACAACAATATTTATTTATAAATATATATTTACAATTTTTTTACTTGCTTTTGACTTTTCCATTTTCATTTTTAAAGGCTGATTTTAGGTGCACATTTCAGCTAATTAAAGTGGTTGGGTGATTTGTTGTTTCCTTCTTTCATACTACTGAATTCATACAAAAATAATACCATAAGTTTACATGTACAGAGATCTCTGGGAATATAATGTGAAATATTCAAAATTATTGTATAATACCAAATTTGAGTGTTGGATGAAACATCCAACAAAGTTTGAATGAAAAAAGAATAGGAAATAAAAACTCAAACACCAAGTCACTGGTCAGACTGATCTGAGAACTATCTGGGCTTGGCCTAATATTCTAATGAGCATTCTTGATTGACATCCCTCTGTCTGAGACTCTCAGCCTGCTATGCCACTAAAGCAAAACTAAACACAACAGTGCAAGTGCTTGCTAGATTGCTTTTGCTCGCTAGGTTAGCTTTCGCTCACTAGGGAGGAACCATTCAAGGTGGAACGCCACCCAACAGTGGCTCTCTGGTAGTCCTGGGATTTGAACTCACAACCTTCTAGGCACTAGGATTGAAATGTACTCAATGTTTTACTTACCCCAAATGTAGTCGACCAGCCAAGACATGTTTAGTGTCTAAAGTTTGCTTCTTTAGTTTTACACTGGAGCTACGAGGTTAATGTAGCTAACAAGTGAGTTATTACCCTTATAGCTTCCACTTTTGCATTGTACAAACTGCATGCATAAATCATCACACAATTGCCTCAAAAGACATTGTTTGGCTCTGTAATACCATTTGTGCATAAACAGTTTCATAGAATAGCAGAAAATATATAAAATATACAAATCAGATTTGAGTTATATTAGAATCTGAATCACTTCTATTGTACAATTCTGCCTTCAAACTTCTGAAAGCCACACTTCCTACACAAGTCTGATGCTTGTGAAACCAAACTAATAATAATTCTGGCTTCAAGATGACTGCTACTACTGTTTTTAGTCTGCAATGTAGTTTTCTCTATTTTATATATATTACATTGTGCCATACAGTACCAGAAAACATAATTTAAGTCTATTTGAAATTACTTAACAACTCAATATGGTTTGAGGCAAATGTGTGATTATTTAGGCATGCAGTGTGCACAATGCTATACTGGTGGCTATAAGCTTACCTTACTTGTTAACAACATTAGCCACGTAGCTCCAGTGTAAAACTAAAGAACGAAACTTCAGACACATTATCATTTAGTCACATAGCAGATGTCCAGAGTGACTTACAAAACATGCAAACAGTTGAAGGCAAAGCGATACAAAGCACTGAGATAATTTGTAAGGATTTATAACCTGGAAGACTAGAGACTAATGCTGGTTTGTACAAATGCTAGAATGGACTAGCTGGTAACAAAAAAGATTGTTTCAAACCTAGGTTCATAAACAATAATACGAATAAGTTCGGAAAGCAAAGAAGGAATACAAAAGACAATCAGTAACAAAAACGACAATTTCTAACCTAAGTGAAAAAACAATGCAACTAGGTTAAAAGAAACAAGAAGTAATACAAAAGGCAGTCAATGCAAAGTAAGTGCAGAGAAAAATAAAGTGTTATTTTAGAAACTGTCTGAAAAGTAAGGTCTTTTGCGGAAGGAATAGAGACATGGGGCCGTTTGGAGTGGAGGGGGAAACTCCACCACTGAGGAGGCAGGACACTGAATCAGTGATATCTTGCATTATGAGCATGCTTAGACCTCAAAGAAGGACAAGCCAGGATCTGAAGTTGTAGTTGAAGACCTACTGGTGTGCAGTAGGTCAGTAGGTGTGTAGTTCATGACACCAAACATATCTTGGCTGATCGACTACATTTTGGGTAAAGGGGAACATTGTCTAAATTTTATTTTTGGCCAAACTGTTCTTGTAACCACTGAGCTATCAGTGCCTGTGTCAATAGACACAGCAGGTATATAAATAGAATGGCTATCAGTAGCAATCACAGAATGGGTCCCTTCCATGTGTGTATGGATACTGAAGCTCATTCACTAATGTGTGCAGAATTTGCATATATAAAAGCTCTTAAGGAAAATCACTGACAACCCTGGATCTGCCCATATAAGGCTGGGCCTAAAACAGTGTCAGACATGGCCAGAGATGCCCCCAAAAAAAGATATAAAGAAGTTAAATTTTACAGTTTTAGAATTGGAAGCAGTAAAGGTTCATTCATGAGTCTCTCATCTAGGAATGGCTATCATTATACCACAAATTGTGTTGGGCCTTCCAGCGATATCTTAAATGTCCCTTTTCATGCCACTATGCTGCACCAGATCATAGATCATCAAATTGACATATCAAGGCATAAGTCGATTAACACCCTAGGAATGCCAATGTTTATAAAAAGCTAATGAAGGTTGTCGTGTCCTCCCTGGCACCTCAGATAGGAACCACAGGAGAGGTAAGCCTCGCAGAGGAGATCTGCATCCAGACTCTCCTTGGCTATTTAGCAAGTAAAGCTGTCGCTTTCTTTATGCTCTGCATCACTAGCCTGCTAAGAGACCTTGTTGTTCTCGTCTCACCTGCCACTGCACGGCCTCCTGAATCAGGCCAAACATGTGAAGCAGGTAAATAAGCAGTGTGATTGATTTGATGTTGTTGAGATTAGCGAGGCGGATGCACGCACACATTCTGTCCAAATGTCTCTCAACCATTTGTCTCTGGAAAACTGACGTATTGAGGCATACTCCTTACCATGGTACTAACCTTAGAGATGGCACCGTTCATGGAAGTTTGAGAAATTTGGGCCTAATGTCCTTCTGGCAAGGAAATCATTGGCGGCAAGGACTGGGGTTGGAAGTGACATCGGATGGAAACGGTTAGTTTGATGAGCTATGGCTATAAGGAGTTCAATAAACCCAGAAGCACTCTTTGCAGCCTATGCCAACTATATCAGCCATTCATCTCTCTCTGCTAACATATCTTGACGTGTCTGAAGACACTCTTTCAAGGTCGTGAGAGGTAATATCCTCCGGCAAAGCCACACATGCCATTTTCACAACCACTTGAAGGGATCCTTTATATGACCTAGAGTGGACATTGATGGTAGATAGCTAATTCGTTAACTGCAGTGGAAATATTGATGGTAGTCTAATTTCTGGGCCTTGGAATAAAGAGCAGTCCCATGTACACCTAGGCCCTAATTTACTAAAGGTTTGCATGTGTAAAAACACGTGTAAACTTGATAAATACCCACAAAAAAAGTGCAGGCTGATTTACTAACAGGGTGTACGCAGCTTTGTGTCTTTCAAATAAGCAAAATAGCACGTCTTGTCTATTTTGTGTGTTTGCCTTAATAAATATGCGGTTTAGGGCATTGCTACATAAAGGTGCAAAATACATGGTGCTGCCAATGCAAATCGATTAATTTAGCACCTGCAAGGTGATTTACAAAACCTGAAAGTCACTTTGAAAATAGTGATTGTGCACGCAAATTTGTGCAACCGGAGAGCATGTATTAAATTTGAAGTTGAAGACAAAATTATACCATTAACTTTTTTTAAATCTTTATCAAGATTATGCCTTAGTATCACAAAATAATCAGAAAGTTTCTTTAAAAATGACTTAATATTATTGCGGCAAAGTTAATTTCATATTAGATCGTTGCACGTTGATTCTCTGAAGGCAACAGCATGTAAATAGAGCCAGTGAAAAAGTTTTCATTCACACATACCTTATGAACAGAACATACACTCTTTTATTTTGCATTCATATTGTATTCTGAACATTTTTTTTTTTTGACGCGTCTTACCGCCTTTAATCGGTGTTATACTGGACACGCAATTATGCGAGTGTGGAAAGTTTTAGTTTACTCCTCCAGGAGTCTCTTCGACATCTGAACTCGTCACGGCTCTCAAGAACAATTAGCGCACACAAAAACCTAATTTACATATTGTTTCCTCTCGCTACTTCGCACATCACGTAATCCACACAATTATTCTTTGGAAATCACCAGCAACAGGCCCACTATTTGCGCGCGCAATTTATCCCATTGCACATGCAAATTAGTGCTCATTATTTGGGATCTTCATAAATCAGGGCCCTAAATTATAATAGTTGACAAATTAATACAGTAAATCGGTTATACATGAAGCTAAAAAATAAGTCAAGGATGTTGTTTTAATCTAAGATATGTAAATTATATTGTTTTAATCAATTTAACATAAGACTCATAACCTTCGCAGCCTATAAGACATCTTTATTTGACATCTTATGCAGAAAAGCAACATATAATTTTTGCATTAGCCTAATTGTAAAATTGATTTTTGTATTTGTTTTTATTGTAGATTTTCTACTCTAGCAGTTATGGGAAGGTTGTGGGAAGGTACACTACCATTAGATTGTCAGGTCATTGTTATTATATTGACTTTTTGCACTAAAAAAGCATTTTGTAACAATGTCATTTCATGAAAAAAAAAAAACAGAATAAATGAATTATATAGTCAACAGATTAATGAAGTGACCAGTTTCCTATCATTTTCATGTCTTAGCTAATCTCCACAGGTAACAACATTCAAAGACAACGGCACAGAATATCAGTATCAGTCATTTGGAAAGTGGGAGCGACAGAAAGCCACCATGCCACCACCATAACTACATGGCCCTGACTACACAGACTTCTCTTCAATCTACTTAAGTTCACCCATGTCACTCCACTGCTGTGTTGCCTTCACTGGCTACCTGTAGCTTCCTGCATTAGATTTAAAACCCTGATGCTTGCCTACAAAGCGAAAAATAGATTAGTCCCCCACAGCAATGTTCAAATCCTGCACTGCACCTAAAAACCTTTGAGTCACATGTACAGCTCGGCTTGACTCACCACCCTTCAAGGTGCAAGGAAGACAAGCATCAAGACTTGTGTCGTAGCTATGAAGTTGAGTTGACCACCACAATTACTACTATTTAATCATACCCTACATACATGCATGTGTATTATGCAAGAAAAAAAAAAAGTTGTGTAAAAAAAATTCTGCCTGTGTTAAATATAATGGTTGTGTTAAAAGTAACACAAAATTAGTTGTCCTAAAACACACAGTTGTGTTAAAAATAACACTATGCGTTGATTTTAATACATATATTTTTGTCACGATGCAGCGGCAGAGTGGTGAACACAAGCGCAAAGCTGTTTAAACATATATTTATTCGAGCGACAACATCCTCAGCGGGGGTAGGAGGCAGGGTGTCGTCATTGTCCCCGACGCCTGGGGGAGGAGCAATGACATCCTTCACCCTGTACCCTGCCATCAAGAACACTGAATATCTGGTTCAATTGTGTTGGCAGCTGGGAGAGACCGGTTTGGCAAACGTGTTAGTATTTATATGAAGATATGTTAAGATAGTATGTGTCATCCAAAAATCATCCCAGGTACTGCTGCTATAAAACTCATCCATGACTATCCTCACTCTTCTTTCTTTTATCCACTAAGTAGATGAGTCAGAGAATAAAAGTAGATCTTTGACTTTATTGTTCCCTGAATTGAAACAAAAATTGTCCCTGGTCAATGAAGAAAGCCTTGTTAAAACATTTTTTGACAGCCAGTCATGTAAATCAGCACTATTTCTAACAGTACACGAAAAGAAATGACTTAGTGCACCAACGTGTCAATACAAGTGCCAATCTTTACATAATGGTCTTGCTAAAAGGGGAGACAGAGGGAAGGGGAAGCGTGAAGACAAATGTGACAGAAATATGTTGACAGTAGAATTATGCAATTTTCAGCTGATGTGCTTGCTGAGACATCTTGACTTTTCATAAATATTAAACACTGTCAATTTGCAAATTGGTTCTGATAGATTGTCAAACCCACTATTACCTGTATTGTATAAATCCCACTCATCCAAACAAGTGTGATGAGGCAGAATGGATGGACAATGTAATTAGTCTTGACTGCTCTTTTTTCACCTTTAAATTGTAATGCATGAATCAAGTTTAAACATGCCATCATGGAACAAACACCAACATTCACTAAAAATACTGGCAATTTCTAACAATATTTACCAACAAACACCAATATTCTTCAGTAAACACCATCATTCTGCATAAAATATATTCACCATCAAGCACTGAAATCTGCAACATTCTCCAACATATGCTAACATTATCCAACAAAACTCAACTTTAACCCAGTGGCAAAATTATTCAACAATAATCAACATACCCCAACAAACACCAACATTTGCCCAAAACTGTAACATTCTTCATCAAACTAACATCATCATCCCTCAATACACATCAAAATTCCCCAACAAACACCAAAGCTCAGCAACAGGTACCAACATCTCTAGTAAACACAAACATTTATCATCAAACACCAACATTCACCAACAGATTACCCAATAAATCCAAGCATACTCCAACAAACACCAGTACTTTCCAACATACACCAATATTCGCCAACAGACATCAATATTCTCCAATTATTAATGTCTCCAAAACATGACAATAAATATCAAAATTGTCCATCAAACAATTACCAACAAATAAAAAATAAGACTCTCCACCAACATTCTTGAACAAACACCGGCATTTACCACAAATATCAATAATATACAGCAAGCTAAATGAAACAGTGTAAAAGAGAGGACATTCTAGAGACTTCCCAACAAATACACACAGCTACTGAACCAGTGTTTGGGTTTGTTGGCATATTTATTTGAAACAGACTTTACAACAGTTGATCTATGTAACATGTTAACATTTCTCTACTCCTTCTGAATCCAGTGAATCCACTGTCTTCTTTGTGGCATTTCATTCTGTTTTTTATACAAGTAGACTTGTATAAAGCATGTAACATCCTGATGAGCCATTGTCTCCCTTGAGTAACTTCGTCTCATATGTTTCACCATCTTTCAGCCAAAGAAATGAAATTGTTTACATGGGACACATCATATCTATCATGATCTACCACACACCCCTTCCCACAAATCGTTTTCAGAAACCCAATTTTTCGAAATAATTATCTTTAATACCATCTCATGATCTTTGGTCACACATTTCTGAGAACATCTTGACCCCCACCTGGTAGAATGCGAGGATGTGATTACACCTTAATGGATCAATTTTCCCTTTTTCTCAGCACTCTTCTCAGATGAAATGACCCAAACATATCCCCAGATCGCACTGATTTTTTGCCACTTTTGACTAGCTCTTCTCTAGTGGTAAATACAGCACGGCTAGCCCAGCCAGGTTGCATGGTATATTCTACATGTGGCTTGAAATCTTAACTGAAGATACAGAAGAATAGAATCTTTTACCCCGATCCAAATGACTGAATTAATTTCACTGGTCTCCACATCAAAAATGGATGCACTTGTGTACTAGATCCGATACCTACACATTTTCTTAAAGAAATACTACCAGAAGCAATCGAACCTCTGCTAAAAATAATAAACTCCTCCCTTAG
>JAOUQW010073814.1:0-13350 GCA_028565825.1 Olivaichthys viedmensis
GTAACAGAAGGGTTTATGTAAGGAGACGAACAGAAGAGAGATTGATACCACAGTGGATCAAAACAACAGTGAAACATTTGGACCCCACTGTATATAGAAGCATTTTGGACATTCTTGACAATATTTCGGCAATAATTGCTATTTTAAAAAAGTTAAGATTGGCTAAACTTGTTTTCCACTTTCACTTCATTCTGGATGAAAGTATTCTTTGTTCCCTTATACTTGAATTTAACACGTATAACACAAAGTTAACTGAGAACTTCCAGTTAATTTCTCCAAAATTGTGACATCACGTTGGGTTCAGATTGATGAGATTAATTGTTTGGAAGTAGGTGGAGCCTCAATGCTGTTTTCCAGGAATTGTGAGGGGGCATTCCCAATCTGACTGAGTCATGGCAAGGGGGGCTGATGATGCATGCTCTGAAGGGCCGGGACTTACCTGCTAGGTAAAAGAAGGAGCCGTGTCTTCATTGGCTGGGCAGCGACAAAATACTCTCCCTCCCACACACACACACACACACACGCAGTTTGAGACTCAAGAGTCTGTTCTTGGAGAGCTCATAAAGAGCAAACACACTCGCGGGAGGACAGAAGCAGCTTGCAGTCTACTGCTGAAACAATCTGAAAGCTACAGACTTTCATAACTTTTGCCTTCAAGAGGACGATTAACTAACCAGTCCAGTTTCTCACGGTATGTGATTTTCTTTTTGAGGGGCAAGTCATTTTGCAGTATAATTTGATAGCAGTAAGGACAAGTAGTTGAAGGTGTCACGTTTGTCTGGTCCTGCTGGTGAAATTCAGTGATTATGTAGGAAATGTCTAAGTGATATGAAGGGGGAAAAGTTTGGCTCTTCAAAGGTAGTTGCATTTTCAGAGTTTTTCCTGCTCTTCTGACATTACACCTTTTTGTATCTGGATTACCAACCTAAGATCTGACACGTTTTCTTGTTTTCTTTTCTTTCTTTTATCTCTGGAACAACAGCTTGCTCAGCTTGTCATGGTCTTAATATGTAGCATCACAAAAAGGATAAAACTCATTTAGCTGAAAGTCATGTGTGTTTTATAAAGAGTGATAGCAGAAGAGGCAGCATCCTGACAATCTGAGCTCCACATAGTGAATGTGTTTTTCTCGGGCGTGTGTCAAAATGACGAAAACCCGCTCGTCAGTCTGAGCTACCAAACACTGCTGATGAACAAATCATTCAAATGATGCACGTCTATTAGTTTATTATCATTGTAAGAATAGCAATTACACGAAACAGCACAACCTTTTTGTTGTGCTGAACATGTCCACTGCAGCTGTGTGCTCATGTCTGGCTTTAGAATTGGGGGGATTTGGAAAGGACATGTCGTCCTCTGGGGAGACCAGGAGCGGCCTGCCTTAGCATGCTGAAGTGCTGATGTAAGGCTGAGGTCTACGAGACTAAACTTGTTTGATAATGTGGAAAAGTTTTTCACCACTCATCCAAGGGGCTTCATCGCTGTACTTTTAGTTCATTGATTCACTTCCTGTACTGCTTCAGCTGGGAAACTACAAATGACAGGATGTAGCAACATGAGTGAATGGCGACGTATCCGTTTACCGTAGGTCAAGGGAAAACCCCTGGGTTTAATTTTGATGGTTTAAGACGCTGACCTCTGACCCGCCAGTGGTTTGTGGTGGAGGCTTTGAGATGGGGAAGGAGCTGAATCATATCCTGTGAGCCAGCTCTTCTATGCAGATTATCCCCCTCAAAAACTATCCAGTAATGAGAAGTTTTGATCGTGAATGGTATAGCCTTTTGAGATACCCCGAGGACGCGGTGTCCTAACCTTTGCCCATACTTATTTGAGGCATTAGATGTCTGCAAGCTGATCCTTCATTGATCTTTTTGAGATTTTTTTTTGTTCCACAGCTATTGCTGCAGGCATTTCCTTTCTCTCATATCTATTTACTATTTGCTGGTTTAATATTTTATGAGTTTTCAAAATGAGGTCAAGAACAGTTTTTCACAGGTAAGTGCAAGTCAGGTGAACCTTAGAAAGCTCGTAATGCAGTTTTGTGTCGTTCCCAAGTGACAGTATTGTGATAAGTTTTTATGGTCTTATTTAGAGCATCTGGTCTGACGTCTGACATCTTGTCTGATAGTTTCTTGAATCAAAGTCAAATTTCTGAGTCACTTAAGATCTGGAATTATCCTTAGACAGCTGACTGTATTACCTTCACTTGGTTTGTATCACCAGCCTTTTGCACCAACATTCCTCGGTTCAAGATTCCTTTTCTGATATCGCTTTTTCTAGGGAAGAATACCAGTATTTCTTTCTCTCATATGTCTTTTCCTGTGTATTAACTAAAGACAATAAGATGGCGTAAGAGCTCAGATGGAGTTTCTGCTATTTACCTCTTTCTTAAAGTGCTTACACAGCAACTCTCCCAAGACAAATGGGGGGGGGGGGGCTGGGAGAAAGAGCCTGGGAGAAAGAGCAAAGAGCAAGACCGTACAAAAATATCGTGGGCCGTTGACTCACTGTGTCTGACTGATGGATGTGGCGATGGCATTGGAGCTGACTGTGAGTCAGATGCTGTGTCAGGACTTGCCATACATCTGTCAGAGTGACACACATGATGCAAAACACACTGTTATCCAGCAAATCACTTTCCATAAACATCATATTAGGTTTGAATGATTGAATGCCATTTTAGTCCAGACTTGGAGACATGGATCTGATTGGAAAATCGTGACGGGACTTGTATCTGGGCCTGATTATAGCTTTATGTGCTTTTTCTCTTGAATCTAATAAAGTCCATTTAAAAATGACAGAAGTGCTGTACAGTGGTGTCAAGCTACACTAAAACAAAAATGAAATGCACTTTTCAGTGCTTTTATGACATTGACTGGCGTCAAGTAGTTGATTGGGGGTTGGAATAGATTTTCATTTTATTTTCCCTCCTTTTTCTGTTTTTAAATAATTCCATAGTTTTATTTTAAGTGTGGCCCTATTGTTTTGCAAGCCTTAATATTGTGATACATATCTTGTATCAGGAAGATGTCTTCAGGTATTGCATTATGATATTTGTGCCATATCGCAGAGACCCACCCCTAATTCAGAAGCACAGTACACGTACCAAGATCCCTAAAATGTTCCACTGACAGCTGATTTTAGAAAGATCTTGCCTGTGAGGCGGTCTGCAGGTTGCATGTTTGTGCATGTTCGCTCCTGCCACCAGTCAGTCTGTCTTTTGCAATAAGCAGGGAGTCAGACAAAGTGCTGTGAGGTGTGTGACACACCTCTGACTCCAGCATTGACTTGTAGGTAGGTCTGACCTTGTGAGAGTGTGTGATGGGAGCCAAGGTGAGCAGCAGGTGTTCTCATATGACTCAGAACCACAACTCATTTCCTGTCTAGGAGCAAGGAAAACTTCACGCTTTATCAAGACAGGACCTCAAGTTGCTCAGGGTTATATTGTCCTTATTTCAAATTTGATTTTTGTTTTTTATTTCAAAGTTTTGAGTGATGGCCAAAAGAACATATATGTAACTACATGCCTTTTGTTTTTTTGGTCCAGCTTAAGGAACAGAGATGGCAGTCAGCTCATTCGACAGAAGGCAGTGGGCCTCCCAGTCCCTACGCGTCACAGCCAAGGAGCTCTCGATCGTCGGAGCGCGGGGGAAAAATGCCGCCATAGCCGAGCGATTCTCAAAGTACGTGCACGTCTGCTTATCTGATCTTGCATGCCTGCTCTTGCACTAGCTCACTCTTTCTCTTTTCGTGCTTCTGAGCAAACTTCCTGTTCATTTTCACTTTTGCTTACATGGAAACCTTTTTTTTTTTGTGTGTGTAAAATCATTCCCATCCATTCATTCATCCATTACTTTCAGGTTTGTTCACGTTTTTGAAAATTAGATTTGCAATTCAAGACTCCATAAATCCAAAGAAAAGTCTTTGCAGCTTCTGTTTGGATTATTCTCGGCCACTCGCTGTTCATGTTTAATTTTTGGTAGGGCATTTCGTACAACTGATTTGGTGCATCAAACATCTCTCATTGTGTTAGTTTCCTGTAGCACAGCTGAATTCTGCTCTTGTACACTGATGTAGGATCAGTCCCCATGCCCACACCCTGTGATACCCATCACATCAGGAACAGCAAAGCACAGGTCTCGGGTCAGCATTAAACAGCGCCTTCATTGCTCTGGATGTGCGCCAGTGTTCCCTGCTCCATCTGTCTTCCTCTCCCTGAGTCTCTGAAGGATTTCCCAGCTGCTGAAAAGCCGGATCCATACACCACTCTTTCTAAGACCCAAAGTTTTTCAGAGCCAGGAGTCAGAAAATCACAGCTGATTTTCTTAGAAGTGTCAGTTTAGAACCATCCACTGTTTACCCTCTGCTGTATGCAGACACAAACCTGGTGTTGGACTAAATTACAGCATTTAAACGTTTGTGTCAGTGTAGGAACAGGCCGAATCTGTGTCCAGAACACCGGCCCAAAGATGTAGGCGCGACTATTCTGCTTAGTCATGTTGTCGGCTCTGTGCTAATTAGATCTGCACAATATGTCAGAAAATGAGCACTTAAACAAAAATGTTTTGTGAGCATTCTGACTAATCTCAGACATTCCAGTTTAGTTTTCTGTGTTAAAAAAAAAAATTAATCTAGCATTGGAATGATCCAAAAAAGCGATTCATTTTGGTCCAATTAATGCAGGCCAATCTTTAACCTTGATACATCGCAGCTTCACCAGTTTTGCAAGGCATATCGCAATCGCAGTGTTGTAGCAATACAGTTTCAATATGGTATTATTGTCCATAAACTGCGCAGCCTTAGTGCTACTTGTCCTCTCGTTCAGATGTTCATACCTGACAATCGTGAGTTTTTGGCATCCCCAAAGCTTTTCCCCATTTAAACACCTGTGAAGTTGGCACCCCATCAAAAATGAAATGGAATAAAACTTATGTCATTCGTTTGTGCTGTGTTTGTGCCGCAAAAATTATTGTTTGTGCTGGTTTAGTTTCTGAGTATATAGAATATAACGGCTATATTTCAATGCAAGTCTATGGTCGAGGGTGACGTCACAGTGCATTAAACCCCACTCAACTCAAAACCAAAAAAAGCATTTGTGCTGATTTGTGCTGTACAAAAATAGTTTGTGTTTGTTTAGATTTTTTTTTTGACATATTACACATTTAATTCACTGCGACATCACACTCTGCCATTGACTTACATTGATATGGAATGCTATAATATCTCAAAAACCAAACCGGCACAAACAATCATTTTTACGGCACAAATCAGCACAAACAGATGACATGGGTTTTATTCTGTTTCATTTTATATTTCACTTCAACTCCTCTCAGTTTTAACCATTTTCCTTTTTCTTTTTTTTTGCACTACCATCTTTCACCACCTGGAGTCACTGTTGTTCTATTGTTCTCTGGTGTTTTTTTTTTTTTGTTTTTTTTTTTAAATGATCTCTACAAATTTCCTGAACCTGGTTAATCTGATAAGATGATATTATAAAAATTGACAACACGGTTAACTTCCATGGTTATTCCATTTCCATTACACCTCTAATCTGTTGGTGTGTAAAGAGCTTGTTTGTGTTGGATGTCTTGACCTATGGCTTTATTCTAACCATAAACTACCTGAACTTATCTCTTAAAGGTACCAGAAAGCAGCAGAGGACACCAACGTGGACAAGAAAAAAGTGAGTGTGTATGCTTTTTAATCTTTGTCTAAGTCACAGTAAAGGATTTCTCAGGAGAAATTACTTGGTCTAAACAACTTGGTTTGGTTTTGTCGACTTGAATGTCTTTGTGTGTATGGATGGTGTGTTACATGGACAGAGCTGTGAATTTTTTAAAACATTTTGAATTCTCCAAAAGACATGCATGTCAGTTCAGACAGACAGACAGACCTCCCTCTCCATGCTTACGCTTATTTCCTGCTCAGCCACACACTGCAGTTAGTGGCCAGTCAACTTAATCCCTGTTTACACTCCATAATCCGCAGGAAAATCCTTGGTAGTTAAGCAGCTCCAGTCATTGTGTGCTGGTGTCCAGAACCTCTAAGCACAGTAAACACAGCTAGTGGTCCTGCAGAGGAAACTGATTGAAAGAGGTATGTAGGCTCAGATCTGTCGTCTAATTAAAAGAAGAGATTGTAGTAGCGGAAGGGAAGGTGGGTCTCTGAAACGACTGGAACGTCTATCAATCATTCACTCCTGCTTTTTATTTTGACACGGTACTTTTTTTTCTTTTCTTTTTTTTAACATTACAGTCCGTGAGGGAAAAGGTTCTCATGGGTTTAGCGTTGCAGCACTGACTAGGCTTACTGGTGGTGTGACCTTCTTTACTGTCTGACTGAGTGAAGGCTTCTGAGGTCGACCAGGTTCTGTTTGGAACCTTGTTGATCTGAAAGGTTTATCTAAAACTAACCTAGCCTAGTTTTGCCGGCTGTAAATGTTAACAGTACAGGATCTTTGAAGGGATTTTAGAATAGGATTGGACGCATCTTATGTGATGTTTTCTTATGTTACTTTCTTCTTGTTGTATCTGGATTCTGTCAGGCAACCAGTAGAAACAAGTCCAGGTCAAACAGGTGGACATGCATGGCCAGTAGCTGGACTTTCAATTCATTTTCTTTATTCAAATTTATTATTATTATTTTTTTTGTAGAGCTCATGTTGTGGAAGTTTATATGGGTCAGGTGGTTAATAATCGACAGGTTAGGTTATTTCTCTGGCAGGAAACAGAAATTACTTCTACCAGTTTGCTCAAGGGAACGCGAAAAGGGAAGAGAACAGCGGGAGGGCTGTCACCTTGGCCTGAGGTTTGTCTGGACTTCCAATTTCGGTTGGGTTCAGCTTCAGAGAACACCTAAAAGTCTGATGACCTTTTGAATATTAGTGTGTCTCCATAAATGTGTTTTATAAGGTTTTTTGTTGAGATCTGGGGATCTTGCATTCAAAGGTTTGTATGTTATTACTATGTTTGGACGACGAAAGATATTTTAAGATGATGCATAGTTGGTGATCTGCAATCAAGTAGTTACTTCTTGGAAAAAAAAAAAGAAAAAAAAAAAGCTTCAAAAGTTTTACTCTGTCTTGGTTCTTCTTTGCTACTCAACGCCCCCTTTTCTTCCTCTATCTTTTTTTTAAACATTTCTCTTTCTCCTCCTCTACATTTTTCTCTTCCTGGTCCTCCTCCCTTGTCATTAGGGGGGGGGGGGGTGAAATCACTCTTTTGTGCTGGGATTTCCCAACACTTCCTATATGGGACAGGATCTTTTATTTCCACCTACACGGTCTGAGGGAGCTGCTCCTACAAAAAATCGGCAGGTTTTCAGCTTTTACTGTCATTCTTTTCTAACGAACTTACAAATTATCAAACTGTGGCCATGTGGTACTAGCTCACTTTATGTGGAGGAACTCTTTTCGAACATGTAAACCCTTTTCCGTATCGTTTTTTTGTTTTCTTAGAGTCAATAGTACAGAAAAGGAAAGAGTTATTGAGTTATTGAGCAACATCTGTCTGCAGTTTGTACATTGTTCATGAGGTTTCTATCAAGCTTTTTGTCTGACTTCGCAGCATTACATTTAGGAACAGTTTAAGTGACTGAATCTGAGAATTGAATTTCCTTTCGTTGCTGCTTTTGAGTAACCTTTTTGAATCTTTGCGTTTATGCAAATGCATCACACATTTGAGCTCATAGAATTCTTAAAGTTGTGATTTATATGGAGATTTAAAGGAATTTCAATCATGTTAGTCCTGATGGCTACGTTTGTGTAACCTCCACACCTAACTCTGAATAAAATCCGCTCTGATGAGACTCGTGTTTGCTTGCAGTCGGTGGAGGGCGTGACCCTGCACCCTGGCACACTGAGTGCGCTGAAGAAGCGGTGGGAGGCTGAGCAGCCTCTCTCCCCCAACCAAACTCCACACACTCCACCAAGATCTGCAAGCTCTGCCGACAAAAGCGTCCCCTCAAAGGTCACGGAGATGGAGAAGACGCCGCAGGGAGATGCAGAGGACGCGGACAAGCCCAACGTGCCCCTCAGCAGCCTCAAAATGATGTTCGAGAGCAAGGTGAGTGCGTGAGCCACATCTGCAGGATCAAAGTCAGGATTTTTCTGGGCAACGGTGAATAGATGTCGTGTATTAGGACTTTTGCTTCTTGATTATTCCAGTGAACTCAACACCTCTACTCCCCTGCCCTGAAATAATAAGCAAATAAGTAGAGGGAAAGTGTGCGTGGTTATGGTCTGAGGATTTATGTTAACTCAATACTCCATAAACACATCCTATACTTGAAGAATTCGCCCTCAATTTAAAATGTTTTGGTTTAGACCATAAAATTATTGAAGTGATTTCCATTGCAATTTTAACCACTTGGTTATTATAGTTAGTTGATTCCAAAAAAAGACTTTGTTTAAAATTTCTGTGCCTTTCTTGTGAAGGTTTTAAAGCACTGCTCGGGGTTTAAACACATCAGTCACATGCTCTACTATCATTAGGGCTTGGTGATATGATGATATAATATTGATATCATGATAACTGACGCCACAATACACTTTTCTGAGACATCACGGGTATTGTAGGTCATTTTATAACACAACTCCATTGTGAATCACCATAACGAGTACCTGAGCGGACGTTAAATTCTACTTTTTGTATGGGACGTTTCATTTTCCTCTCCTTTCCCATGTTAAATATTTTTCAAGATGTTAAATTAAAGCATCATTGGACTCATTTTGAACTCTTATTGCCCACCACTACATGAAGTCATGAACATCCGATTGTTTTTTTTTTTGTGTCTAAGTAAAGCCTTGAAATGCTCCCATCTGACCTGAAAAGGATGGAACTTTTGGAACTTTTTGATCTGAACAGTTTATATTTTGACAACAAGACCAAGCAAGCCTACTTTTGCCGAGGCGCCGTAAACCGCACAGCATTAATCACGCAAATGTCAATGCTACGGGACCTCTGACAGGAAGTTAGAACTGATCTTTTGTGTCTTACTGCTGAGGGAAAAAAGGCCCGGAGCTTGGAGGCCTGCTAGCTTGCAACATATTCTGTCGTCAGTGCTGAAATACGAGTCCGCTTTGTTCTTTTTGAAATCTGTTGCGTATCTGGGTATCGGGTATTCATTTCATCCGAATGTCACCAGACTATTCTTAAAGGTGCAGTTTGCAATGTTTTAAAAGTGTTCCTAGACCTGTCATAATCAAATCATTTCAAAGATGATTAAAAAACTGAGATTTGCATTACTATCAGCGCAATTGATTTCATTAGTTTCTTCTTTTTTTTTTCTCTCTCTTTTTTTCTTTTCTTTCTGGCCCTGAAATTAGCCCCGCCCCCTGCTAAAGCAGACCTGCTCAGCTCTGCCGCTTTTCCTTAAAAGGCAACAGAGGGGGTGGGGTCAGAATGTAAGGGGCGGGGAATGTAAAGGCTTGTCTGTTTTCATTGCAGTTGCAATTCGCCTCACAGGCAGCAGAGGGCTCTAAAATGACAGACTGCTCCTTTAAGCGGCAGGTGATATTTAGCTAGCTAGATGTAACGTTAACAAGGGCTAACGAGGACGGTCAAAACGTAAAAGTTCTTCTTTTTTTTTTTTGTATTTTACACGTGACTAAACTAGCCAAAAGAGTGTCACATTCTCAGACCCATGCAAGTGAGATATAGCAAGCGAGCTATTAGTTATTGACATTTCAACAATCTGGCCTCGGTCAGAGTCAGAAAAAAAAGATTTTTCTTCACTGGCTCGCTCTGACAATCTGATAAAAAGTGTGGTTGAAACCATTTTTTTTCCCCCAACAAGATACTGCAGTTCTTCAACCTGGACGTGAATTTGATTACATTTAAGTTTGCTGTACTATTGTTGATGCAAAAAATGGTGCACTAAACTCTAAACTAAACGTCTTCCAGGCCACCGGGCTTCATAGGCTTCGGTAAACATGAGACATGCTGAACAGTTTATCCCGCTGGCCTAAATCAGAACCTGAGTGAAGAATATTTAACGGGCTGGCAGCCTGTGTGGGGAAGAAGAAATAAACGTTCATGTGTAGTCTTCCCTTTATCCGGCCTCGTTGTGTTCTTTAATCGAACTGCTGCTGACTCTAAAGGTTGCGTGTTCAAAATGATCTGAGTCATATCTGGAGACAATGGAGCCTTGTGTTGTCTTTTTTTTTTTTTTTGTATGTGAGGAGACTCGTGGCCTGTGAGAAAAAGAGACAGATCAGATAGAGAGGGAAAATTAGAAGGAAAGGGACGAAGATGAGGAAAGAATAATCCTACAAGATAAAAAATGTATTTAGTGTATATTTTGGTGCCTCATACTTTTTAGCTTTTTTAAAAATTTAAATAGTAGGTGACGCTTCTTGCCTGGTAGCATTTTAGTTTTAATTCACACAATAAGACTTCCATATTCATTTTATATTCATCCTTTTATCTCAATACATTCAGTAATTTGAAAGTGTTTTAAAAAGAGAATTGTAGTTTTGATTTTATTATTATTAAAGGATTTTGAGCTTTGAATCTTAATGGATTTCTCCTATCAGCATATGTTCCCGTTGTCCTCGTTCTCTTTACACACTCGTATTTCCCTGAGCCCTTCTGCTTTTGCAAGGTCAGGAGTCGTCGTGTCGGCCCCCCCAGTCAACCAGCCCCTGAGGACTCGACCAGAGATCACATGACTAGAGGTCACAGGGCTGAGCCTTGCTGTGAATCTGGGTGCAGTGTTGCTACCTGGGGTGCTGTCATGGGATCAGGCTTCATATAACCAGAACAGACCTGGGATACACACGCACATATACACATGTCTTATCAAAGCCTGGCTTTCTCTTGTGCTAGCTGGAGGGAAGATCATGAGAGAGGCAGGCAGAGAGACTAAAATTGAGTGCATTCATTTTCCCTCGGAAAGAACTCAGTGCTGAGGTTCTGTGCTAGTAATTGGACGGTTGCGAGTTCAAATACCAGGACTGCCCGAGTCACTGTTGGGTTCTCGAGAGAGGCCCCTAACCCTTAAATGCACAGCTGGATTATATCAATTGACAACTCGCTTTAGATAAAAGGATCATTAACACCTTAACCCCCGCCCACAAAAAAACCCCAACTGAATTAATTTATAACTGAGAGAAATTGATTTTTTTTTCAGCTGTTTCAGAATAAAAAAAATTAATACAATTTTTTTTTAAATGTAATTTTCTTTTGCATTTTGAATTTGAAGGCTCTAAAAACCCTGTTTGCTTTGTGTTTGGACTTGTTTCGAGCATTACATGTGTCCTCCTCACTCTTGGTGTTAACAAACCAGCTGCTATGGTAGTGGATCTCTCTGGACCCTACTCATGTTTCGGTACATGGAGATTGGATTATGTATTACATGTCTTATGAATTATGTGCGGCTGAAGGAGGAGGTCATTAAAACGGGGGTTTCGCTTTTGACTAGATTTCAGTCATATGCTGCTTGCTTGACTCTTTTGGGTGTGGCGTGGCGTGGGGGTGTAACGGCTCTGTCGTGCTTTGTTTCTTTGCAAGATTTTTGATGATTAAAATACCAAACGATAACGACAAAGCAGAAGTTTGGTTTGAATTTGCATGATTGCATTGCATATGAGGAACCTGCATTTCAAAAGTGGTCTTCGGGATCGTGTGCTTCCAGACTGGTGGTGTACGTCATTTTAATATTAAAAGTATACTAAATGGAGAAATGTATACAGATACCTATTTCTCATGTGTGAGGGATGTTTCTTTTCTTTTTTTTTTTAAAGCTGAAGGTGCTCTTTAGTTCCCCTGTTCTTTTTTTTTTTCTCTTTCTTTCTTAGACACAGCCATGTCGGGCCTGTTTCAGATGCTCGGGGCTCTTTTGTATGTTGGCTTAGTGTAAGAGGGCTTTGTCTTCGCCGTTCCCCCCCCATCCTCATTCGTTCATGCTCTTTGTGCTGCGTTCGCCTCCTGCTCCCCCAGTGTCACAGGCTCAGTCTGGAGTCTCCCGCCGCACGCCTCTGCGCTGATCCCCGGCGGGGTGGACCAGCACCGATTTAACCCCCTCTCTGTAGTTTGAAAGCTTCACCAGCTGCTCGGGCCCCATCACCCCCTCCCTCTTCCCTCCTCCAATCCCACTCCTGCCAACAAAACACAGACAAGCTCCCCGTCTCTAATCTGGGGCTCTGAGTACAGTCAGCCTCGGACATATATACACACACACACACACACACACACACACACACACGGCTGTGTTCCAGCTCCAGGAATCAGATTGAGGCCTCCTTTAGTAGGTAAGATACAATTTTAAGCTTCAGGAGTGAACTTTGGCTGAGTAATAATACACAACCGGGAGCTGCAGTGTTTAAAAAAAAAAGGTTCTTGTAGATATCAGTAGTCAGTTTAGTCTGTTTTACTTCTTCTTTTTCTTGTCAACTCGAATAAATAAGTTAGCAGTGAGCATCAGTGAAGGCTAGTCAATCAGCGTGTGTTGTACTGTTACTTAATAACAGCAGGGGCTACTTTTGAGAGGCTTATTCGGGTTTATCATGAATGATCAGTTGTTGTTTTTTTTATAATAACCACCTACAGTGTAACTTTTTTTATTCTTATTCTGTTGGATTTTCATGCATGTATTATGAGTATATTTTAAGTGGAAAGCTGTGCAAAGCTACTAAATAAAAAGCAGACATGAATTAAGTTCTGTGATGCGAGTTGTAGTTTAATGTGGAAAATAGCAGGTGGATGAAAGGAGTTGATTCTGTGTGGGATTATTTAGAATTGAACACTCTTACACAAAAAGTACTTGCCTGATGTCTAATAATACACACTGTATGGTGTTGAAATCTAAGGAAAAAACCCACCAAAAAGAAAGTGCATCTGCACAGCAGTCATTCGCAGGCTGATCAAGAGAATCATAATGCTAGAACTAAAACTGCAACTACAAATGTGTGTATATATATATATATATATAATATATATATTTGAAAAACACTAATAGACATGAACAAAGCCACACTGAAAATCATATAGTAATAAACAACTTAAAAAATAAATTATAATAACACTGGGACAAAAATATATTTTAATTGATTTGATTGATATAGATTTATATTTATATATAGAATATTAAAATATAGCTTATAGTTAAGCCAGTGTAATATGTCTCCATTTGTAACACCAGTCTGGGAGAACAGCTTCCTCAACTTCCTCCTTTTTTAATTTTTTTAATTTTTTATTCCTGGCCACACAGAATTCTGAAAAGGTACACTACGTTCAGTGGAGAGCAACGTGCTAGTCTGTTATACAATAGAAGAATAGAATAGAATAGAAAGCTCCTTTATTGTCACATATACAAGTGCAGTACAGTGAAATTGATTCTTCGCATATCCCA
>JAOUQW010073904.1:0-13341 GCA_028565825.1 Olivaichthys viedmensis
AACGACATTTCATTTCAATGTATACGAGGTATATGGAGAAATGACAATAAAAACCTACTTGAACTTGAACTGTTGCTAGAAGAGCTTTTTGACACAAATTGATCATTTTTCTGTAACGTTATACATTTAAGGAAGTAGAATTCCACATCCCCCCATCTGGTTTTGAATGGGCAACTGTCCCAAGGTTGGAATCCTATTCTTTTATTCTTAACTGCGAGACTTACAAACTTGCTTATTGGTGACACCCATATACATAAATCCATGCTATCAGCAAAATTGCCCAACAATTCTTGGATTGAAACCCTGCAAAATTCAGAATGCCATTTTACCTGGGTAGAGATTAGCACTCTACTGTGCCACATTCAATATATGCACAAATGTTAAATTATAATGAATAATGCACTGTTCACACATTCCCAAATAAGCAGGACTGAACACAACAGGTTATACTGTACGGGTTAGAGGGCATCAGGGTTAAATGCTTGGTCCATTGAGGATTTAACACTGACTGACAACCCCATTAGCTTCTCTTCCTCTGAGAGAGAACAGAGGGAAGGAAAAACGAGATGAGCAATGTATTGAGTGTACAAGATGGTGGTAGTGGGAGCTGGAGATGTGTGGACAGGCTATACTGTCAAAGAGCTATCAATATGAAGGAGCTCTTCACAAACGCAGGCAGGCGTTAGGTGACTGCATTAGTATGGAAGTCAGTGCTCCAACTCCTTCAATCGAACATTCACAGTCTGAGCAGGGAGAGAGAGGCTTGAGGAAGGACTGGGACTTCCTTCTGCATCACAACAGCAAGCATTTCATCCCAGGGATTTGGTTTCTTCACTGCATACAGAGCTAACACAATAATCAATAAGGGGTACAAGAGCCATGGTATTAGCATCCATAATGGCAACTTCTAAGGAAAACAGTTTGGTTTCATAACCAGAATATATATTTTTTCTCCTTATAAATATGCAAAGGGATTATAGATGTAGATATGTTATGCTTTCAGAGAAGTCAAGGGTGTGGCATAATGTAATGATTTCAATTGCAAAATAAGGTGAGTGGGTAGCAGTTTCCATCAGTCCATCACACCCATTCCTCTCTCTGTGCTGAGGCAAAGTGCCTCTAAAGAAGGCAGCACTTTATGATGATGGGACTCGACTTTCTCATAAATGCATTACAAAATCACTGAAGTCGGTCGTGGTACTGCTTTAAATTGCCATTTTTGACGATCAGTGGAGTGTTTAAATAGAACTGGATTGAGTTATGCCATTTAATGCAAAGTGTACTGAGAGGTGATCATGTAGAGACATTCAGGAAAAATGGGGTCTCACTGGAGCTCCCAAGTGGCGTAACAGAAAAGCGTTCACCCTAGCTAGTGGGTCGGAATTGGCAATGAGTAAACTGGGTAATATGGGGTAAAAAATTAAAAAAATAAATAAATTAATGAATTACTTAATTAATGGGGTCCCACCGAAGTTAAGTGGTTGGAAATTGTGATCTCAATGCCAGTGGGCATGGCTTCCATGAGGGTCAGCCTGAAGGACATATTCGGGGTGAAAACACCCAGCTATTTTTCCTTGAAGGCAGTTACGTAACGGCCATGCATGGGATGGGGTCAGACATACTCAGCTCACAACGCACACACAAACGCGGTGGAACAGCGAGATCCAATTTTTCGTCCCCCCCACCTCCAGTGCAATGTGAAATAGTACTCCAGATCTGACACAGTTCAGGAGTGCAATCTTTGTCACAAACACACACACTTAGCCTTATTAATCACTCAGGATGTGATCTGAAAGAGCTGAAGGAATCTTAATCCATCAGAATACTCTGTCCCCCACATCTACGGTCATTAAGGGTCCTGAAAACATGGTCAGTTGACCAGTTGAAATGAAAGCCCTATAATGGGGCATTTACAGCACACAGTACATGCACTCAAGGAACGATAATAGGCTTCGTTACTCTGTGGTAACAGTGGGAAACAAAACAGGGCTATCATTTGCAGATCGCTAGTGATGGAGTCTGGAATCAAAGCCTATTACTATCAGGATACACTGCTAGTACATTCTCTCTCATTAAAGAAAGTCTAGGATTCTTGATTATTTCTCCAAATAATCCAGGCTACAGTCATTCCGCAGAAACAGAAACCTGACCATCAGATGGTGAGAGTGGAATAGATTAGGAAAAGGAAGGGGACAGTAAAAATTAGGTAACCGCCGACTCGTTTCCATCTTTAGACAGTGGTCTTCAGATACCAAGATTATTTGTGCCTTAAGAGCTTTGGAGACTTAGAGAGAGAGAGAGAGAGAGAGAGATGTGTGATCTTAAAAGGCATGGAAAGAAAGGGCATTGCAGGTTAAAGTGCTGCTCTGGTATACAATAACACACTGGTGTTTCATGTCCAGAAAACACAGGAGAAAAACACGCACCCATGACGAAGGTTCTCTCCTTGTATCTGTATATCCTACAAAAAACAAGCATGACCTAGATTCTTCTACATCTCCACTGTGTGTGTATGTACGCGTGCACCTGTATTTTTGCAAATCCTCACAATAAAAGAACTAAACCAATTTCCAGTTCACTTGTCCTCACGCTTATTTTAACCCCTTAAAGTTCGATGACCTGTCAGCGAGTCCAGACATTCCACACTCCCGTAACTACATACCATTTGCTATTAGTTTCACAGTAGTTACTGAATAATTCATAATAGTTACTGAATAATATGCTTTAAGATGAATAACTGAATAATAAACTGAGACTTTGAGGGGTAAATAAAAGCATGTATGTAGTATGTGTGTGTATATAAGCCTGCAAATTAGTGCCCATAGGTAACAGTGCATCAATGTGACAGGTAAGCATTAAGCCTAATTGATTTGCGTTTTCCTGGGCATAGTCGCATAGTAATTAGTGCCTGTACACACATGTGCACACTCACACACACACTGTGCCATGCAGCTGACCCAAATTACAGTGTACATTACCCACACTGCAGAGCCAGCTGACTGCAGTAGAGCTATCAGGTTTAAACTGGTACTAGTGGGCCAAGAGGGGCTCAGAAGTGCCTGAGCTGGCAGGGTGGGTAACCATCACCATCACCATCTCAAGATTAGAGCTATATACCTCTTATGCCAACAGGAACTGGATTCACAATCTGTGCCAGTGACCTGAAGGTTGTGAGGTCAAATCCCATGACTGGCAGGAGTAAACCTGCAGCCAGAGGGACCAGTGCCATTGTACAGCCCCCTGAGCGAGGCCCTTAAGCCGCAACTGCCTCAGTTATGTTCAAAGGGATGATCCCATGCCCTCACCCCAGCTTCGTTTTGTTCATATTCTTCATGTCAAACTAACAAGTTACAATCTGCGGGGACGAGCTGAGAATGTGGTCGTGCAGAAATACGCAGTTTCATTGGTAGTTTAGTGGAACGTTTTACAAATGAATTTTTACAAATGACAATACGAACACTACAACAAAATCTGTGGCCTGGAGTTAATGAGGCAATACAATTTGAGGTTATAATCGGTGTAATGTCTTAATATTTAATTATGCTACACCATAATAATTATGCCATTACATCAGTAGGCTGGCTATCTAGTTGTCTAACTGCTTTGTATAACTTTTTGGCATCCACCAGGGAAAGACTGTGGGTCCCTTGTTGTTTAAAACCCACCATCCCCCTGAGGACATGTGAAGAGAAATTCACACAAGGGTGAATCTATACTCTTCTAAGAAAGCAGGTGTAAATTTGACCAATGTCAAAAATGTGTGCTCTCAGCGGAAACCTTGGCATTGGGATCCTCCGTAACAGATTACACCTCCATTGTAGAAATACGTTTGAGCTCCCATTATAGAAATATGTTTGAGCTCCCATTGTAGAAATACGTTTGAAGTCTAAGTATGCAGACATGTAGGTAGCTTGAGTCACAATAACTCTTGTTAGAGGTCATCCACCCCCAGTCTCTTTTCATTTCTCCACCAGCTGCACACGATTCAGGAAAGGTACTTGGCAGTTATGTCAGAAAAAGTCAGTCCCAGGCACACTGCTGTCTCAGCCTTCTCTCCCATATCATTCAAAGGGCAGGCAGGATCTAATAATAGATCCTGTGATTGAGGGGTGTTAGGCAAGCTGAGCGACCGCGGGAGAGAGAACGAGAAACCGACTCCTTATCTGAAGACCTATAGCTTTTCACAATGCTTCAAATTTTGAGACTGAGGCACTAAAATGGCTTTTTTCCTTGACCAAAGAAAAAGCTATTTGGTCATGAAGTGTACTTTTACTCTTGTGCTCCTCCTAAAATATTTAGTAAAGACATTTAGTAACATTTTGAAAACTCTTGAAAAGAGCTCCTGACAAAACTGGGGGCATAAAAGGGCGCTATGCGGTTAAGTGGAGATCAATAAGTAATACAACACAACGCACTTGCTTGTAAAAGGCCATTCCAAGAAAGGGTCCGTAGCAGGTTGCTAAATTTATTTGAAGCTATTTCATGTCTATGTCAATGGCATGGTGTTGTTTAAAATTGAAAATAGCACTGTGAGAGTTCTTCTGGTAAGTTCCTATGTGTATATCTTATTTAACCTACTACTTTGCATTTTTTAAAATGTTAAAATGTTAGTCTGTCATTTCCTTTGTATGGAAGCAAACGACAAAATTCAAGTGAATATAAATATAGCAATGTGTTCCTCTATTTTAATTTCAATTTTCCACCTACATATGGAAATTTTCATTTAAGATAAAAGTTCAAATTCAATTCTGACATTTGTATTTGCCCTTTAGTATATTAGCATTGACATTTCCATTTACACCGAGATTTGGACAATTTATGAATAGCCATCTTAAATGAAATTGCAACCTGGAAAATTAAAATGCTTTTCCAAAACTGCATGGATAGGTTTCATGTGCTGATGCATTAATGCTGTCAAAATGATAACTGAAATGTATATGCATTTGCACACTCCAATAGAGCATTTAAAAGTTAATTATTAAAGCCACTACAACATAAAATTTGAAAAAAAAAAATTTCATTAGGTATTCTCGCTACTCACACTGACAAATTAAAAACGGATTTTAAAATGGATTCCAGGCCAACTGCTTTTTCATTTTAATGGCCTTCCACCTATCAGTCAGCCCATTAAGGTGGGGCTACAGAAACGCTAAGCCCCAGTAGTATCCAGCTGCAGCTCTGCAGAACAAGCCTCAGGTCAGCATGAAGCTTGACAAAGCCTTAGCTTGGCCAAAAGAAATTCCCACATGGGCAACAAACATATGCTGTAATTACATAATTATGTTTTACATAACAAAATGTAAATTAATTATGTTATTATATAAGTATTCAACTACAGCTAGACCCTACTCAACTGAGCACAGGGGTGCCAAGTGATGTCACATTTAATAAAATGTCAAAAATAAATAAATAAATAAATATATATATTTTTTAATTCCAAAACCATAACAGCAGAAAACAAAATTAATTTATTTGATCATGTGGGTTGCTTCACAGAGGTGATCTTCCAGCCACTACATTTTAAGCAAGTCAAAAGCAGAGTCACTCAAGCAATGTAAAAAAAACAAAACAAAAAAACAAATAGACAAGAGCATCAGCAGTGGGTGGAGACAACCTATTCTTCTGTGTTTATCTCTCTCGGAAGGTGCAAGCCAGCTTACTGCGCTAAAATAAGCCTGTCGTCCCTCGACCGACCGTCCTAATTCCATGCAGAGCCGTCCTTTCTTTTTCCACTCTCACGTCAGGGTTATTGCCTGAATCCAAATCCACCACCACAACGTTCAGCAATAAAGAAGAAACAACTCAAAGCTATGATCCAGAACTGGTGCAACGTGAAAAGGTGCAACATGCTGTACAGAATCTTAATTGTTTAGGTCCCATCCATCCATATGAGCATTCATTAATATACATAAGATAAAAACTAATAGAGTGATAGATCATCATTCCTACTAAGAAACAGATTTCCTGACAAATGGCTGTCATTCTTCTCTCCGTTTTGGGGATACTGATTGGTCAGAGGATGGATTATTACATGGGCTCATGAGAAGTGACGCTGACAGCTTTAACCCTGCCAGCCACTGATAGTCGATGGAAGAAGAAGTCAGGTGTTGGGGGCAGTTGAGGCACAGGAGGTGTTGATAGTGGCTGGAGCCCAGTGTGGCAGACAGGGTGTCGGGTTACACCCAGCCCCAGACTTATAATGGTGGAAACTGAATGCTGCTCCATCTGGGACGGAGACAATCATAGACTGCGGTGAGGCCCTCAGTACGAGGGGGCATCACAGTCTAGAAATCGACCTCAATTTATTTGCCAGACAAATGCACAGAGTTTGATACTGTGGACCGTACTGTGTAGTGGAGGATTCACTTTATAGACTGGCATGCACCATTGTAGAAATTACAGCAATGACAGTGTGGGACATACCACAGAGTGCAAAAGTTTGTGCGCCCATGATTTCAGGGTTACAATTTTATTTATTTTTTTATTTACCAATGGACAAAAAAAAAAAAATGAATTCCAAGAAGTTAAAAAAGAAATGTGAGAATATACTGTGACAAGTAAACAATGGCTAAAAAACAAAAGGTGGCCATGCAAGTTATTAGAAAGTATTTACATCACACTTAAAAAGACTTATTTTTAAAATAAATATCTTAACATACACTATTTGACCAGTTTTGTTAATTATAATAATGAAGGAACATGTGTGAAACCTAACAATCGAAACTTTCGAATGATGAGGTTTTATCAGACTTTTTTGGCAAAATTTAGTTAATGTTGTTATAAATATTTTATTTACATGCCACTGAATATATGTGAGATGTTATACAACAAAATATTGCCTAAGTTTTTTTTTATTTTATACAAAGTTAAAAAGTTGTATCTGCATTGACCTTATTGAGGGTCAACACTTTTTTGCTAAATATCTTTACAAATCACAGAATTTTCAGATTAAACCCTATAATTCCAAGGTCTCAAAATGTCCTGTTGCTATAAATTAAATTTCTTTGTCATTTTGTCCTAAAGGTGTGCAAACTTTTGCACTCAACTGTAGGTTTTGGGAACTGTAGACACTGTAGAAAAAGCATGTCATTTGTTTTGAGCCTTACTAGAAGAAAATCAAACCTTAATGAACAAAACAGAATCCATTTTCAAACCAGTAGGCCAACCAAAACCTTGAGCAGGTGCGAAAACATGAAGTTGCATCACACTGAACTAGATTCACAATTCATAATTCTTCCTGACGGTGCTGAATTTCGGCTACAGCTGTAAAACTGGGGGCTGACACAGCATGCAACCTTACACATCACGTGCAAACTGATGCACAGCCAGCCAAACACTACTGTGCGCGAGTGAGGCCTAAATACACTGGCAGAACATTTAGCTTTAGGGTCGCATTAGCTTTACACCTAACCCCTTCCCTCTGAGAAATGTTAGCTTAAAAGATTTCCATTTGCATTAATGGCATTGGGAAGACATTCTTATCCAGAGTGACTTATACATGTGCTCTGTTGTCTACTCGGAAATCATATTCTTATACTAGTGCAGATCTAAAGATACCAACAAGCTAGGGCATTGCTTGTCTCGAGAGCCAGACATCTAGCTTTTGCTAGAGAGTCTGGTCATTTTTGTTACTAAACATGGACAAGAACCAACTACTTTCACAGGAAGAGACCGCTTGATTGACATTGCAAACAGCCAACCACGTTCACTTGCCACTAACTGTTCCAAACAAAACTCTCTAATAACTTTTAAAAGATGTGATGCCATGAACTTTCATGACTACATATGCTCAGAGCAATGTTTAAAAGTTGGTTTTCCCTTTGAAGACAGAAGCTTGTATACACACAAATTATGCATACAATCTCCTTTTTTAGGCCAAAAGATATCGAACGCTCTGTGAGCCATGGGCGGATCGTCTGAGGCTGTGACTAAGGCATTGCCAAAAACATGCTAAATCCTACAACACCTCTCACACTGCTCCACCCAGAGCACATGAAACTTACTGGAAAATTCCAGTATGTGCAAGGGAGAGTAAGAGACCACTCTGTGGTAGAGCTGGCCATCTCTGATACACACCCCATCTGTCTGATAAAGATTAAAAAAACATAACAAAACACCTTATCAGCTTAAGTTTTACAGAGTCCTCCTTATCTCTCCTCATACTCAAGCTAGAGGGTATTCTGGATGCCTCAAAACACACAGTCCTTCTCACACAGTATCGTGCTTTGTCATACCCTCCCTCCTCTCTTTAACTTCACACATTATGCATATAGTTGTGAAAGTTTCAGATTCAACTGAATTTTGCACAGGGGGGAAATAAGAGCTCTCGCTGTACACTGACTGCACACAAAGCACCCTTTATGAGTCTCGACTGTGTGTACGTTCTGCACAGACGGTTAACTATTCACGTCTGTGCCAAACAAAAACGCTCAGAGCTTTCGATTTGCTTGTAATCATTCAAAAATGGTTCTCAAAGTACTTGTGCCAGAGAAAAAGCAGGTGCTTGTCATTGGACCAAATGCAAATATGTTCACACAATAATTTAATGGAGTTATGAAATAACTGAAGTTTGGGAGAAAGACAACGCCTGAAACTCCTCCTACCTCATCAGAAATCCCTATAAATATCCCATCTACCCATTCCAATCCTCGTGATGAAATCTCGCACCCACCACCCCTCCATCTCCGCCCCACTCAGCTACATCTCCAAATAAATAAATAAAAAAAGAAAGAAAGAAAGAAAGAAAGAAAGAAATGAAGGAAGGGGGCTTGGCTCCCTAGCACAGACGGAAGCCACCCGAAGTTCTCTCCCCCCTTACAGTTCCACAACCAGACCTCACACCACCACCAGTTAAAGGCACGGTCTGTACGTGCAAACCACATCCTGGTCAATGTTCAGGGAGAGAGAGAGAGAGAGAGCATGCAAGAAAAAGAAAAAAATCAGGATGGGAAGCTAAAGCTAAAGCTTATAGCCAATCGATTAGGCTTGTTTATAAACATGTTATTAGCATCATGACCAGCTTCAGCTATTGCTAGAGAGTTTTGTACTTTCGTCAATAAACGTGTTCAAGAACAGCCTACTTTCAGAGCAAACGAGCAACCACAGACGTTTCCCATAGCCTGTCAACAAATACACAAGGTATCTGCTTCAAACAGAACTCTTAAATAACTCTGAACAACCCGGAAGCCATGAACTCTTTTAAAAATCTTGTTCTGAAAAGTTTATTGTGTCACGTTGTTCAAAAGTTTGGCAACACTTTACTTAAAGGTGGTGTTCATAGGGCTGCATGACACCTGCATAAGCCCTTCATAGCAACTGATATAAACCTAGATAAACATGAATAAAGGCTTATTCCAAACAGTTGTTTTTCTCTGGCCTTTTAGAGTTTAATATGACTATTTATAAGATATTTTATGAAAACGTATGACAATTTCATGACACTGAGAATAATAGCTTATGCTAGTGCTAACGGATAGCAAAACCCACAAGTCGTCTGACAGCTCATTCTGGCTCATATGACCTCTAGAAACAAGGGCTGAACCATGCATCGTGTTCTGCACATTGCAAAGGCTGCAATAGTCCAGTTAGGTACTAATGATACCATTAGTAATGTTAAAGCTAAAACATTTTTACTGTTTCAGAGGAGACCCAAACTAGCAAGGTTTGACTAATCTTAAAGAAAAACAGTCCATCTAAAAATAATTCACTTTTAATCTAATCTAATCTAATCTTTGCACAAGCTCTGCGCTCATCAGAGCAACGGCCAAATGATCGTTCTCATTTGAGCTAAAAGCAAAGAAAAAATCACGAGGAGGCAATGTGACAATTTCTGCTTAGAACGTTTTTAGGAATACCTACAGCAATGCCATGTCATTGTAATGAATTGTGTATATTTTTAGTAAAGGGAGTTTACTTTTACTATTTACAAGATATTTTATGAAAACTTATGACAATGCCAGGACACCGTCATAACAGAGTTATGTATATGTATATACATAAATATACATATTTTGTATATTTTCCCTGATCCTAAATTAAATGGAGTTGGCGTCATCACCATTAAGTGAGTCAGTTATCATGACCTTCGAGCGCAAGTCAGCACGGAAAGTGTCATAACACAACATTATGTCAACAAAAATCTGACACTTGACATCAAAATCAATGTGGCCAGTTAAGTTACCAATATACATCAGACGGCCCATGGGCAGAGCATCTGAGGCTGGGACTGGGCATTACTCAACAACAGCTTAAATCAATTATGTGGCCTCCAAAACGGCAGAGATGTTCAATAAAATCCCCCGCTCCGAGAGCCGACTTCGTGAGGAGAAGAAACTGAGGCTGGATGTTAGATGTTAGGGCTGTTGTACAAGCGGTTAAGGAAAACACATTAAAGCTAACTCCGATTTGACAGGCAGCAGAAAGCATCTGGCCAAGGCCAGCAACATGCAGCGAGAATGTAAGATTAGCAAAGTCATCCATATTTCATTTTTTAATCAACTTTGAATGACACAGAGCTGCATGCGTGCATAAGATCGATGGCGGGGCGGGCAAGTGCTCATCCATCTCCGGTCAGAGTGTGTGGAAAAGCCTCCTGACTAATGACATAATGAAAAAAAGACTAATAAAAAAAATAAAAATAAAAAAAAGTTTAAAAAAAAGTTTAACAAAAAAACTGTTTGCCTTAAAAGCAAATCATGCATAAGTGTTCATTTCTGTTCAAAAAGCTTAAGCTGGCAAAAGAAAATGCTATAGTTTGTTCCTTGCCCAACATTAATTGCATGAAATAATAAACCGTACTAACAACGACAACTGAAATCCACCTTGGCATAAAGCTGGTGATGACATCAGCTAGTCAAGGGCAGGTAGACAGATGGAGGCTGCCTAGACCTTTCCAAAGTAAACACACAGCTGGAGAACGAGAAGCTCTCAGACGTTCGCTAGCCGAATGTCCCTCGCACTAATGTTATTCTTGAACTTTTGCCAGGCTTTCACCAGGACAGAGAGATGGTTAACTTAAGACCAACATGTCTGAATTGATTTTAAATTATGCATGCAATTTCTCTTTGTGTAAACTGTTAAAAAAGTGGGATTTGTGCTCAAACACAACAATGTGAAATAAAAACCTGCTTTCTCACGCCACATGAAGAAAACAAAGAAAACAGTAAGACCATTAGGCACAATTGAGACAGATAAGACAGTAATTTGAGAACACTTTCATGAGCAGGTTTGTTTCAAACCTTGAAATTAAACCGCAGGGAAACAATGACCTCGTGCTGACAGGGAACAGGGGCAGGCATACAACCGTTCCATTCCCATCAAACAGTGGTGGTTTTCACTCTCTGTGGATCCCAACACCTCGGTGAACTCCCACGCACCTTAGTCAGCATCAGAAAACTGGCTCAATTCAATAAAGGCTATTTTTATAAATGTCCATTGTTAAAAGCGCTATACAAATAAAATTGAATTGAATTAAGGACATCTGAGAGTGACACGCTAAGAAGCAGCACAAAGCTCCATCACAAAGATGCAGGTTAATTACCTGGAGGTAGTGTGTTCCATCAGGATCAGGAGATTTCTACCTGTTCTGGTTATTACGATAGAGGCAGCACATCCACTCAACCCACCTCTGATCCTGTTTCTTTTGCATTGCACAATTTGAATGCTTCTGAAAACGATAGCTTGTGCTAGTGCTAATAGATAGCAAAACCCACAAGCCGTCTGGCAGCTCATATGACCTCTAGAATCAAGGGCTGAACGATGTATCGTGTTCTGCACATTGCAAAGGCTGCAATAGTCAAGTTAGGTTGATACCATTAGTAATGTTAAAGCTAAAACATTTTTACTGTTTCAGAGGAAACCCAAACTAGCAAGGTTTGACTAATCTTAAAGAAAAACAATAATAATAAATAATTCACTTTTAATATAACAAGTTTATGGTTACTGGTTTTGCACAAGCTCTGTGCTCATCACAGCAAACGACCAATCGTCGTTCTCATTCGAGCTAAAAGCGAAAAATCACAAGGATGCAATACTATGATTTTATCATACATTTTAATGTTCCAGATTAATTTTTATTTATTTACCTGCAGTAAATATCTCTATTGTCTTGTTGTACAAGTCTTTATGTGATGATTATTTGTTTATTTGTTTACTGTTGTTAGATTCTGTGAAGAGACCTTGTGTTTGAGAAAGGTGCTATATATTATTATTATTATTATTATTATTATTATAAATATCAAATGCCATTTTATTGAGCATGTAGTGGACAAGGTAGGTGACAGAACTTCATTATGTTATACCCTATGTAGTGCGCTTATATAGTGAATAGGAAGCTATTTGGGATTTGATCAAAGTGTGTGAATTATTCCTTAGTAAAGACTAGATGGCAGAGCTTAATATAATTGACAAAAACAATACGAGCAGTTGGATTAAGGTACATTGAGAGGTCAGAAAACAGAAGGGGATGATGTATAGAAACAGAAACAACGTAACTCTAATAAAAGCCTGGAGGATCATACAGGCAAGAGGCTGGTCATCTAGCCTGCACCAGCTTACCTTACTAGTTCCATTACCTTCGTACACTAAAAAGCCTCGTGATTTTAAAAGGATTTAATCCTCCTGAAATACCTTCCAGTTTCCCTACACACAACTCCTGCAAAACTGAATAAATGGTGCTTCCATGCAGAAGCCAGGCTGGTCGCAGCCTCAAGAAAACACTGACCTAAATAAGATGAAACATGGGTGCTGAGAGATGTTAATAGGTGACATTATGAAGTAGGTTATTGTTGCAGGCCCTTTTTTCTGAGACCTGCGAGGTCTAAACTTGTGATACAGTAACGTCTGTGAGTCTGTCTGCACTCTCCACATCTCCACCTTATGACCATTCAAAGACAAAGTGCCTGAAAGGACTTGCTCTATTTTTAGCAGCTGTTGTGTTTGCATTGTTGAGAATTCTTTTTACCACTTTTCATACAAGAAGCACACAGGTGCAGGAAAAAGTCTCAAGTGACAGAAGGTCTCAGGTAAATCCAAAGTCTCTTCAACCACTTTGTTTTTGTCCCTCTATCATGTTAAAGAAACTTGTGTTCCCAATTACTCCAAGTCCAGTCGATCAGCCAAGATATGTTTCATATCTGACATTTGCTTCTTCAGTTTTGCACCGGAGCTACGAAGCTAATGCAGATAATAAGTAATCGCAGTCTCTCACCCTAAATCTTTTCATAGATAGATGACCAAATCTTCATATACTTGCTTCAACTGACATTTGTCACGCGCCCGGCTGAGCGCGAGACAATAGCGTGGCGGTTGCCATGACGACAACCGTCACGTGCCCTTGTTTAC
>JAOUQW010073914.1:0-13341 GCA_028565825.1 Olivaichthys viedmensis
ATCTACCTCTCAGAGGCTGGGAAAAGGACAGCGCATTCTCACATCCTTGCCTCCTAACCCCAGTGGACAGGCAGTTGAGTGTGAGCTGCAGCCCACCAAGACCCCCCCAAAGCCCTTTAAATCATTTCCCATCAGGATCGTTTTGAGAGGAAAGAAATACAAACTGGTTTTGACGGACTAGAAAGACGCACGCACATTTGACTGCTCTTTTTGACGGAGCACTCAGATTGCCTTTCACAGTCTCAGCCACGTCGGCAGCAGGGTGTCATCACGTCGCCATGGCTGTCAGACTGCGCTAACACTGAGGGGGACAGATCGTGCCCTCACCACGCTGTGGCTGCACCGTCTGACGCACTCACCCACCCGAGCGGCGAATATGCTCCCCGAACCATCAAGCTGGTGGCCACTGAGCGACAAAAACAGCAAGTGACAAGCATAAAAAAACAGGATTAGGCTCTTTATTTCTGACATGCTGTTTTGTTCTGTTCACTACTTGGCAATAGACGTCAAAGTTCCCCCAGGCCGTACTACAGTACTTTAAAATATGCAATATGGCTTGTCTTAATTATTAGCAATATAAACAATCTTTATGGGAAAAAAGAGAAACACAAATACACCTTCACATGCTTGAGGTCCTCATGAAAAGAGATATAAATATAAATAAGAGATTTAGTTCCTAAAAATAGGAATTTGTTTCATATTTACAAAAAAACAGCCATTAAAAAAAGAATTTATTTATTTACATATCCCAGGTTAAAATGACCTAAGCATAATCAATGTGAAAAAATACAATAAATACAATAAATGACCTAAAATAAAATAAACAAATGCTGTTCATTTTTCATTTTATTTTATTTTATTTCAAAGTCACCTTACATGTGACCTGAACAAAACAACAACATAACCGGTGTTTGCTTGTTCACTTTTGCAGCATAAATTAAATAAAAACATTTTCATTTACTTGAAAAATGCAAAGCTGTAATTGAGGTAATAACTAAAATAAGCAAATGATTCATTTGAAACACACAAAAGCACAATGCCTTGTCCACAGCAGTGCTATTTTGGCACTGAATAGACCATTTTGTATTATTGCATTTCTTATTAATCAACCACAATGCACCTCTTCTGTGGGGAAATAATAATAATAATAATAATAATCATATATAATCATTAGCAAAGCGACGATAAATTATTTATATAAGCACAGCGATGCTATTTTACTTCGGTTTTCTCGGCGCTTTCTGCGGCCATTAACAACTTCTCAACCCATAAATGTCACGGCTGCTTTCACTTAATTAAAACAATAGATATCATACGGCAGATCGTGTGTCATTCATCGCCCAGTTTCCTGTGCTGTGCAACTTCCTGCAGTCTCTTTATGCGAACGGCTGCCGTAAATAATAGCCATTAAAATGCCAGCGAATGGCATCAAACCACATTATTGAAATGAGATAGCATGCACTATTGTAAAAACGCTGCCTGTTTTTTTTTCCAAGGCGTAAGTAAATAGAAAAAAAACAACATATTTCCTAATTCTTTATCTAACAAAATGGGCAATGAGTAACTTATCTGACCTCATCTTTCATAACCTGACCATAAGTTATTGCACCCCATCAACCATGTCATTTAGTGTCTCTGTCTAAAGGATAAAAGATGAAAAGGATCAAAGATACGATGCACTCCTCATTATGTCACAATGTTACATTTCTGTACCAAACGTTCACATTGGGAAGGAAACATATTTTTTTAAAACAGTATTGTCTTTTGCTCATTTGGCCTGGATTTTGCATATTTGGGTTTGATAAGTTGTATCTATCAGGACACTTCAAAGGGATTTTCTCACAGTGCTCTATTTTTAGATGATTAAAAATAGCAATTTGAAATACTGTATATATGAAGGTTAAAGGTTCTTCTCTGTCCGAGTCCTTGGCAGCCAGTTATTAAATTCTAGGCAAAGACTGCCTCCTCCTGGCTGATCCAAATTCTAAAGAAGAACTATTTCACATGTACTTCTGTCAAAAGATTTCTCTAAGGCTTTGTTCAGACAAGCAGCTCAAATAAAAACACATGAAATCTGACTTTTCCCAATTGGATTCAAGCCACATTTGTATGTACTGTAGTTTTCTTAACATGCGATACTGTATTTGCGACAAGAACAACAGACAGTAAAATAGACTGTATGAATCGCACAGAATTCACTCATCCACTCATCTACAGGTCTCACCCTAGGATACCAACCTCCATTTGTACCATGAGATCCCACTTCAAACAATATCCAAGCCGTTGATGATTGGAACCGATGCAGTGAACAGATATGGACTGACACTCATCAAAGAATTGAGGGGATCATTCAAACAGAAGGACCAAGCAGACCGACATCATGGAGAAACACCCAACTATGCTCCAGGAGAAAGAGTATGGCTCTCAACAAGATATCTTCTTAATATCGAGGGAAATAATCAGCTTAAACCAAGATATATTGGTCTTTTTAAAATGATCAGACGCATTAATGACGTTACATATGGCTTACAGCTACCTCCCCAACACTGTATCTCACCCTCTTTCAATGTATCTCTGTTAAAACCTTTCAGGTCCGGCCCCCTAAGTGAGGAGCTTTCCAGAGGGAAACCCCCCGGGACCACTAGACATTGAGGGGGCACCTGTGTATGCGGTCCAACAACTGCTCGACTCCCGGTGGAGAGGTGGAAAACTCCAGTACCTAGTCGACTGGGAGGGCTTTGGTCCTGAGGAGAGGAGCTGGGTGCTAGCTAAGGACATCCTAGGCCCTGGTAGCAAACTTTCACCACTCACACCCTCAGAAGCCCGCTCCTGGACCTAGAGGTCGTCCTTGTGCCCAATCACTTGCAATGCCCTACTGGGACTCTTTGGGGGGTACTGTCACATCCTCTCGCAACTCCACTTCCCCGAATCCCCCGCCAACTACCATGCCCACTCCACAGGACTTCATATATATATATATATGTGTGTGTGTGTGTGTGTGGCACAACGTTTTTACAAATAGCTGCTGATATTTATTCAATTCAAATCAATTGTATTTGTATAGCACTTTTAGCAGTAGACATTGTCACAAAGCAGATTTACAGAAATTTGGATGTAGATCTAGATCCCTAATGAGCAAGCCAGAGGAGACAGTGGCGAGGAAAAACTCCCTGAGATGACATGAGGAAGAAACCCTGAGTGGAACCAGACTCAAAACATCCCAGTTTAACAAAACTCTCTATGCCCATGAACCCCCAGATCTGCACCTTTACCTAAGAGAAGAGCTGTTTAACAAAATGCCTGACTAAACAAATAAGTTTTCCACCTAGACTTAAAGATTGAGACTGTGTCTGAGTTCCGAACATTACAGGAAGATGTGAAGGCTATTCCATAGCCGGGGGGCTTTGTGGGAAACGGATCTGCCCCCTGCTGTAGTTTTCATTATTCTAGGTACTGAAGAGTGAAACAGACGTAATATTATTTTTTCACCACTTGAGGGCACAAAACATACCGGCAAATAAACCCCAACACCCAACACCGGCTTCAGTCAAATGATTGTTCCTTTGCACTATAAAAGATCAAAATTATAACCATAATTATGATAACGTGTACTATATAAATCACATTTATCCAGGTAGCGGTACACAGCACAAGAAAAACAGAGAGAGGGAGAGATTAACAGACTGATTTTGTTTATTCTGTAAAGCATTTTAGCATTGCTGATTCAGAATTGTAAGGGCATCAATGAATCATTACACCAGCATGCCAAAAAAAAAAGGACATAGGAACTGAATTAAATATAATTATAACAAATATGATCTTATTTGAAGCATGTCCAGATGAATGAGTGGAGAATCCTGTCTGTCAATTATCAGGCAGCACAGGTGGGGTTGCACTGATGCTGTCCATCTGAGTGGAGAAGAGAAGCACAGTGGCAGAGATTGTGGCTGAGCTTGAAGGAGGAAGATCATCATTTGATCCCGTTCTGATCCAATCTCCCTGAGTCCAGGCTTGAGCTCAAACCCCTGAAGCTTTGCTGGAGCTGGTGGGTCGTACCATTCAGAACCGGAGAGTTTCCCATTTCCACTTGGCAAATATAGTCTGCCGAATCATCCGGCCTCCTCTTCCTGAGGTGGCTGAAGTTAGTGAAACCAAGCTTCTTTGGCTGAGATAAGAAACGACGGGTAAGAGAACAACAAAATACACATCCAAATGATTCTGCAAATTGTAAGCGTGTTTCCGAAAAGTCTGCAAAATGTGGTCCACTATTTAAACATGGCCATGATCTACAGTGGAGGGCAAAATGGGTCGATATTAGAACTGAGAGGATCCAAAAGTTGCTCAAAGGATTCGAAAGAAGTTGGAGGCAGTTATTAAGGAAAAGGTTGTGAATATATGTTATTAGAGAATATTTATATTACATTCAGAAAGGGGGGTGCAAACTTTTGAAATTGTATTATGGTAATACTTTACCCTGCGTCTTGACACAGACATAATCATGTCATAAATGTGTCATGCAACTGTTATCATAACAGTTGATATGCAGTAATATAAAAATGTTATGTCACCATTACAGGTAATTGTCATAATCGGTGTCATAATGTTTAATGTCATGACAGGTTATGTCACATGCTGATTTTTGCTAATTGCTCTCTAGTTAGTGTGTGGTTTAAGACAGATGTTATTACACATACACATATTATGTCACTTCATAAAAATCCTTAACGGTGATTGGGTCATGTTTCTGTCATAGAGTGTTAAGATATTAAAAAAAAAAAAAAAAAGAAGAAGAAAGGACATCAACTGTTATGACAACTCATGACAACATATGACATTATGCATGACATGTTTATGACATGCTTATGACTGTCATGATGAAGGTGGATGATTTAAATTTTTTTATATTATCATACAGCATTTGACCAATTTTGTTTATTTGTATTTGATAATGAAGGAACATTCAATTTCCTTGTCCTAAGGGTGTGCAAACTTTTGCACTCAACTGCTTGTCCAAAACTGCTTACTTCTATACTAAAGAATATAAAACTAGTATTCTACCTGTTATATACTATTTAGCCATTTAGCAATTAGCAGCTTTTCCACCATTATGGCATACTACCACAGTGAATAGCATGTCACTATAGTATTCCACAATATGTTACAATAGCTGCCCAAAGTATGCTTACTATTTTGACATACTATTTAGTACAGAAGTATGTGGTTTAGGATGTAGCCATGGAGAGACTTGAGCACACACCGTTTCCATAACCGTTTACCGCATCCTCTCATTATCAGTACTATTGAACATTTATTTTTTATTATTTTTAATGTTTCCTTGAAGTGTTTTGGTGCAAATTCAGAGTTCAAATTACAACAGTTGGATAGAAAACCCTCTATAATGAATGTATCTGATGTCATACCCGGACTTTGGCTGTGGTGGTGAGTGGCGTGTGCCCGCTGGCATTGGCGTACTCCCGTTTCTCCTGCTGCGCCTGGGATCCCACCAAACTGTTGAAGTTGGTGGCTAAATGGCGCCTGAGAAGGGTCTTTTGAGGAGGGATGTTCAGTAACAGGGCCAGGGTCTCGGAGTTAAAGCGAGGCTCCAGGATCTGAAGAAGAAAAAAAAGAAGCATGGGGTGGTTATAATAAATTTACAAGCAAGATTATGAATAAATAAATAAATAAATACATAGATGAATTAATTAATGAGTCCTGTTCATGGCAAAATGGCCCATTTTAAATATTAATAACAAAAACAAAAAAAATTTACATGAAACTTTCAGCTGAATGTTCTGAAACAACATGCAAAATATATATTTTTAAATCATATTTACGTATATTATAGATATCATATTCAGCTCATTTTGGTCTGCAATAAAATTGATGAAAAGAGCATCCTTTGTAAATATGAAACAAAAAAAGATTTTTAGTCCCTGTTACACACCCTACCATCAGGAATAGCCTGATGTATTATTTTTTATATTTTTTATAAAAAATATAATTTTATTTTTTATATTTTTTATAAAAAAAAAATATATATATATAATATTTTTTTTTTTATCTACTCTGTTGATCGGATATCCCAGACGAGCCCCCAATGTATGTTACAACCCTTTTCTCTTTCTAAAACCCAATTAAAAACATCAGGCTCGCTAGGTCAGTGGGAAGCGAGGGCTGTAACATAAAACAAAGAAACCAAAAACTGGATTTATCATTCTGCAGCTCGTGTGTTGAAATATACAATGCTGTGAAAAAGTCTTAGGCACCCAAAATGTTTTATATAAAATTTGTCTTAGATGTTTATTTGATGTCTTCTGCATTAGTGTGTCATTAGAAAAGAGCAAATTTCAGATTTCTAAACATTCATTTTCCAAAAATATTAAATGTTACAGAGAAATGCTTGAAAGTCATTAAAGAAAGTAAGATATTCAGCACTAGAGCACTTTTTCGATAAAATCAATCAAGGCTGTCTAGGATTTTACCTGCAGAGACAGAAGCAAGTGAGTTGTAACTAATGTGCCTAAGACTTTTGCACAGTGCTGTAAAGATAGAAAGATTGCTGCCGGAAAAAAACATTTTAGAATTGTATTGCTATAAAATTGGGTCAATGGGATGTCCATTGCTAAATAGTGAACAGGACATGAGGGTTAGTAAGGAAATAAACATTTGCAGTGAGAATCTGTGTTTGCGAAGAGGGAAATTTTCCAGATGACTCACTATGAGGCCCCCATGCACGCCGCTGCCTCTGAGATTGGGAGCGTATTCGGCCAAGTCCACCGAGCGCAGCCACTCCATCACACGGTGATTGGACCACTGCACCACCTCAGACGGAGAGGTTTTATTCTGAAAGAAGTCAGAGAGAAACGCACTGGTTGTTATCTTTTTTCTTCTGTCATCTGCCTGACAAAGTTTCACAGAAGTAAATGAAGTAAATGCTAATTCTACAAAGGAACAGCAAAAAAAAAAGCCTTGTCATTAGCAGCAAGTATATATTTTTTTACTATTTTTAACAACTCCCAATATTAATGTGTATGGTGTAACATCCTCATCAGGTTTTGGGCAGCATTCATAAGGCTACATGCCACCTACATAAGCCCTTCATGACAACTGACATAAACCTACATACAGTAAACACATAACGCATAAGCTGAAATAAAGACGACTTAGGTTAATTTTGATGTCAAGTGTCATAGCACCTGAGTTAAGTGACAGATTTTTTGTTGACATAATGTTGTGTTATAACACTTTCCAGACTGACTTACATTAGAACGTTATGACAACTGACTTTGTAGCCCAAGTGAACTGGAATGTCAGAGTCACATAATGGCGATGATGTGACATAGTTTGCTAAGTAAAGGTTAATTGGAAAATTTAACAAAAGTGACACTTCCAAAACGTTAAACATTAAACAGTGATATGGCAACGAGTATATGCAGATACAATTGCATTAAGCAATAAGAAGAAGAAGAAAAATGAAATAATAATAAAACTAAGCTACAAAGTAGTCAGTTGTCATGACATTCTAACGTCAGCCTGGAAAGTGTCATAACACAACATTATGTCACTTGACTCAGGTGTTATGTCAAATTGACATCAAAACCGACAAAAGTAGTCTTTATGATGCCTCCTGGAATTAGCCTTTAGAAATGTATATGTAGATGTTATGAATGGCTTATGTAGGTATCATGTAGCTTTATGAACACTGCTCTTAAGTAGCAAGAGAAACATGGGCATTTTCTGAAATTACGCTCTTTATTATGTTTTGTCAGTACACATTGTGTATATGCATTCTGTGCATTCTGCTAATGCATATTGTGTATGTCTGCCATTATAACACCCTAATGAAGTTTAGCATGTAAAAAACTGACTTTATTTACAAGAATACTGCTTAGTATTTATTGAATCGTTTACTCTTCTGTCACCGCATGTTGCGTATATCTGCTAGTATCACATCTCATAAAAGACTTCTATCTCTTTTCCCACAAACACAACACCTCGTCTCCTGGTCTGCGCCTCAGGCAGTGCGGGTCGAACTTGTTGGCATGAAGCACGTGGATGGCACACTTGATGCTGAGATGATGGAGCTGACTAGTGACTTTCAGGAACAGAAGGTCATTCTGTGGGAGGAAGGTAAACATGATGCTGAAGACACAAAAGGTCGTGTGATAAAAGCATTTTCCCATTATATTAGCATGGCGTATGGTCAGGGGTTCAGGAGAACAGCTGCAGTTTTTGGCCTTACCACAGTCAGATACTGAAGCATCCTGCCGTCGACCCTGCTCTCATGGAACTGGTCTTTATACTGAGGTAAACCGATGTCATCTAGCCAACCTGAGTGCAAAACCGATGAGAGACAACATTGCAAACATACACTATAACTGTAGAACGTTGAGTGCAAAATAGCCACATGCACGTTGCAGAAGTACATACGTGTGACCCAGATGTGATCAAGCTCAGAGGATTTCTCCATCGCCTTGTTGTTAAACGACCTGAGAGCCAACTGCAGCTTCTTCCTGTGTAGAGGATGTTTGATGCCCATCTCCTGTAACAATATTACATTTTTCTGTGTGGCCCTTTAGAATGTTTGAACAAAGTGTTGTGAACTCATGGTCAAACTTATCACTACATTGCAACACATGTTTCACTGACCCGGGCCATCTCTGTAGATTTTGTAGAAATACAAGAGCCCAATTGATCTATCTAATTGGCTCCAGATAAAGTGCTTATTGAAGATGAATGAATAAACAATTCTAAAATGAAAGGAAATTAAATGAAGCATTTCTCTATAAAGAAGTGTAATACTTTATTACATCATCTTTATTATTATAACAATTATGGCAGTTATGTCATGCTATGATTTACATTTGCATCAAGTTATAGTACTGAAGCTCAGTTTCACATAAACCAAAGTTGCCGGAGCTCCGCCCCCTCCTGCACTCCTCCCCGGTGAAAATGTAATGAGTCAGAACTTGCAATATTGGCTTGGAAAGGTGACTTTAAAGAAAAGCAGACCTTCTCGAATTCCTGTGGTGTAGCGGAGAGGAGAGTCTGCCCGCTGATCACCCACTGACGCGCCAAATTAACATATGGGCCGAGTCCATAGTCCTCCAGCCAACCACACACCTGCTCTGTGGTCCACTTCGAGAAGGGAACAGTCATGTCTCTGAGGCGAGGCGGAGGAAAATAGCTTATTTCACTCAGCGTACAGTAGGAGCCAGATGGCTGGGTCCACTACCAAGAACTGTTTTAATGACAATATTTATGGAAAAAACTAATACAAGATTGTATCATGATTCACTATATAAGTAATTATTAAATATACTTATAAGTAAATATTAAATAGATATAATAACGCATAAATAAATAATGCATAGATGATTGATATTCATTGAGTCAGTGCCAGGTATTGGTCATTAAGAGATTAACACTGTTAGAAGCATGCAGTTGTTATAATTTGAATGAAATAAAAAAAGTCACAAAAAAAATAAAAAAATAAAGCAAACTGTCTGTATAAAATATTGCTTTTTGCTGAAACACCTTATTTGTCTCAGTTGTAAACAATATTTTGTTAGTGGGCATTTTCCTCCGTAATCTGGACTCTTACCGGACTGAGAGGCCCGAGTCGGGGGTTCGAGCCAGTCTGGGTCCTGCTGTGGCTCTGAATCCACCTCTCCTAAACTCAGTGGGCTCCAGATCATCACCCTGCAGACCCCCTGACTGCGTCCTCCTGATCCTAAACATAGAGACTTTGACACTCATGTGCTGTTTACAGCTTAAGCATTAATATCCCACTGACCCAGACATATCTGTTTTTATAGCAATGCAATTGTAAAATTAACTTTCACATATCCAATTTATCTTATAAAAATCTTATATTCGCCTCACTTAATAGTGATATATAAGGTCATGTGACAGGGAATAGAATCACCTTTTTGTTTTATATTTACAAAATAATAATAATAATAATAATAATAATAATAAAATAATAATAAAATAATAATAATAATAATAATAATAATAATGATAATTAAAGAAAAAGTCATTTTTAGTCAAACAAAGTCAGTTTTATTTATCAAGTTTTATTTTACTTTATTACTCTCGGAGCAAGAGTAAGATGACCTGAATACAGAAGCCCTGAAGGGAAAGTTAGGGAAAAAATTAAAATAAATATAAATATGAATAAATAAAAAAGTTAATACGTTTGTGAGTTATAGTGAGTTAAATCTCCATTTTATTTAGTTTCTTGTTTTGTGTAAGAAAAAAAAACATTTTAACATAAATTTCATAATTTATGAAATAAGAAATATATTAATTTACAGCAGGACCATTTTTTGGTCCACCATTGAGATGCGCTGGAATGGTAACTTTTGAACTAAAAAAAGGGAAGCTAATTGGCTAACTTCAACTGGGGCAGTAGTGGCTCAGTGGTTAGGGGCACTGGGCTACTGATCAGAAGGTCGTGAGTTCAAACCTCAGCTCCACCAAACTGCCACTGTTGGGCCCTTAAGCAAGGCTCTTAACCCTCACTGCTCCAGGGGCGCTGTATCATGTCTGACCCCAGCTTACCAACATGCTGGGATATGCAAAGAATCAATTTCACTGTACTGTACTTGTTTATGTATATGTGACAATAAAGGAGCATTCTATTCTATTATCATCAAGATACACTTCTCTGAGTATTGCGAGGATTGAGCTTTTATAACATCACGGTTACTCACCATTTTATTTCCCCTCCTTTTCCTTGTTAAACACTTACATTTTTTGTAAATGTTTAATAAAGTTCTTTAAAATGTGGCACCACTTTGTTAGGTGAAAATGTCTTCAAGTGTCGCAATATAATATTTTTTAGGCGATTATGTAATTATTTGGAAAGGCCTGTGTAGGAGTGGGGCGATATGGCAAATGTGTATCTTCACGATACACAATATGCAGCAAAACCAATTCCACATTTAAAATAATTTTATTTCATGTCTACAAAATTAACACAGGAAAAGGAGGAAAATTTTAATATTTAGATAAAACAAATAGATTTTGTCATCCAATCTGTGAGGAGCAATAAAAGTACTAATGATGCCTACGATACTCTTACAAAAGTGTGTTGCGATGTAATTTATCACAATAATGATACTTATCGTCATATCACCATAGTGAAAATAAAATAATAAAGCTAATAGCATTTTTTTTTTACAGAACAAACAAAAAATCATCTGCACAAAAGTAAAGGGGTCTAATGTGATTGTGAGAGAGCTGCGGTTATAAATTAATTAATATACCAAATAATTATTCTTGCATATTGCACACTATAATGCATACTACTAGGAAGAATAGTATGTAGTATACAGTGTAAACAGGTGCAATATGACAAGTATGACATTTTGAACCCCCCAAATATTAGCAAGGCAATTACAAAGAAATTTATCGACAATATTACATTTTAAGAAATAACATCGATAAAACTCATTTAAAAAAATACATTTGAAATGTTTAGTTCATTTTTTGTAGTTAAGTTTGCAAATTATATGCCAATTTTACCTAAATTTCTGAGGGTGATTTGTGGGAGCTCAGCAGATTCAAAGCTGCAGCGCCACCTAGTGGCACCATCACTGTCAATGTTATGGCTCAGAAGAGGATGAAAGGAGACGGCATTAAAAGTAAAAGGTAACTCGAACTTGTGATGAGAATTTGGCTCTTTTTAGTGTTAGAGCAATCGACTTAGTTCACCAATAAGAGTCGACTCTTTCGACTCCCAAACGACTCATGACCCAACGCCTCCGTGTCAGCACCCGAACATGGCCGTTGGCCCCACAGGCACGGGCCCCACAGGCACGGGCCCCCCCGTGTGGGTGCCTGTGTGCTCGGCTGTGCACGTGACCGCGCCATGTGACTGTTGCACAGCCTTTGGAGACAATAACTGCAATCAAGAGCTTTCTGTAGCTCTGAATGAGGTTCTACACTTCTCCACTGCCACTCTTCTTCAGCAAACTGCTCCAGGTCTCTCAGGTTTGATGGGTGCCTTCTCCCAACTGCCAGTTACAGCTCTTTCTATAGCTGTTCAATGGGATTCAGATCAGGACTCATAGCAGGCCACTTCAGAACGGTCCAATGTTTTCTCATCATCCATTCTTGGGTGCTTTTTGCAGTGTGTTCCTGCTAGAAGCCCCGTGACCTGCGACCGAGACACAGCTTTCTGACTCTGTGCATTTCCCAGAGTGCCCCAGCATCTTTCCTTTGAACGCTTGAATGGCTAACGCTTTCAGTTTCCGTAAAGTCAGTCTGTAGGCCAACTGTTCTCCATACAGAGCTAGAAGTAGGTGGAAGCCAACCACTGAGCAGACAAGGTAATGCTAAAGCATATGTTGAGGCTAACTACTTGTAGCCTTACGTGTAGTCTACTGAAAACACATATTAGACCGCAAAATCAAAGGCATTGGTTAGTTAGCAATTGTTATTATGTAGTCTAATTAAATTTAATAGACCATGAATATTGAATTTCATTTCCAAATATTGTATTTCATTTTTAAAATAAAAGGGACATTGCTATACAGCTCATTCGGCAAGCTTGTGTTATCTAGCAAGCATGAACTGATGATGCAAAAACAAAATCACACAACTGCCGTGTAATTTTTTGTCTCAAATGAATTAGTTCATATGCATGTGTGTGAAATTATAAAAATGAAATAACTCAATAATTAACTTTTTCTTATGACAGAACAGAGAGAGGAGCCAGAGAATGAGCAGGAAGCATGAGTGAGAAGAGAAGCAGAACAGAGAGAAAGAAGTAGTAGTATTGTGCTACATCTGTTTTTGCTGATACAATACACAAAAGAGTTTCCAAAATATTTGGTAGCCTTCCAATAGTTTTATCCTAAGGGAAAATATTCATGTGACAATGCTTCATGCTCCTTTAAAGGCCATGTTGTGCCAGCCTATTGTTTACTTTCCTCTCAAGCAAGTGACATTGAGTTGTTAATGGCTCAGAGTGTGATAAATGTGTGCATATATGTAATTAAATGATTCATAGATGAAATTTTGTCATTTCTATACAACATATTATAATACTTTTAAGGTTGAAGAAGACTGGAGCAGACTATGGTGAGTTTTTTAGTGGCCCGAGATGCTTTAACCCTTTAAACAGTCTGAATATTGATTTATATACAGAATTTAGTCTTTTCTATAGAATATATTATGCTTTTCTATAGAATAATATTATGCTTTTCGGCGTGAAGAAGAAACACATCTTATTAAATTACATGTTGTTCAAATGGCGTTCAAAAGTGTGGAATCAGTGTTTGTCAGTGATATAAAGTGCATTTAGTTTCAGATCATCTATAAAATGATTGT
>JAOUQW010073931.1:0-13340 GCA_028565825.1 Olivaichthys viedmensis
TTGGTGGAGCTGAGGTTTGAACCCACGACCTTCTGATCAGTAGCCCAGTGCCCTAACCACTGAGCCACCACTGCCCAATAAACTAATAAACCCCTTTGTTAGTGTTTTTACTATGGCAGTACAAACATTATTGAAAATAAAAATGCCAACATTAATGTGGCTTAGGCAACAAAGCAACCCGTTATATATTGATGCCATATCTATGCAGACAGAATTTGGGGAGGGGGGGTGCATCTTATACTCCAGAGCGACATGGTGTGGAAAATACGGTAAACCCTGATGCCACATTCAACTGCTTTGAATCTCTACTGCGTCAATGGGAAATGGTGCTCTGAGCCGCCTACATCAAAGGCATGTTGTTGTACAGTCTCTCTCTCTGGTGTGAAGAGTCATGTTGACTCTAGTAGAGTGTGCCAAACGAAAGATCACGAGGCGAGGTGGAGCTGAACGTGCAAGCTTTGCCCCGGTGTGCGTCACAGCTGCTGCCATGCTCACATGCCAAGCTTGTGCTGCCCTGAATTTTTAATGGCAGGGCAAAAAATAGCATAACAGCATTCTCTGCCATCACACTCAACAATGTCTCATGGGGTGTCAGTTTTGCCTATTTTGATTTTCAGACAATTTGCTAGAATTGAATTTTGAAAGGTTTAAGCAATATATTATACTGACAAAAGAGGAACGATTTTTATCAATATGGTGTAAGGAACTTGTACATCACAGTAAGAAATGATCCATGTTCAAACTAAATTATGATAATGGTATTCCTAATCAATTTTCATTATCTCCAGGCAAGTTCTACGTGGCTAATTGAAATTCATTGCTGTGATTCCTGAAATAATAATAAATAATGTCACAAATACTGTGTGATATTGCTACAAAACGAATAGCAATCTTATTGGAAAAGAAATAAAGAACAGGAAACATAACAAATGAAGTGATTGCAATGAATCATAATAGACTGGGTCAATACAGTGCCATGTTTCAACCCAAAGCTGCATGGCATCAATAGCTTAATTGAGGCTTATAGACATTCTTTCACTCTTGTCCAATGTCTCTGGCAAGTATTAATTGAATCTGGCATGCATCCTATTCTATTTGTCTTCACTCTATTAACAAACACTACCTTGGGCTTTAAAATTTGGACAATGTTTTCTCTAGATTATAGTGCTTTTGCACCTGTCTTATCCCAGACTTGGAGACGGTGCTGCTTAAGGGAACTAGCAAACCTTTTTACGAACGACCGGGTAAAGATCCAAACCATAACGTCATCAGATGTGGGAGTTTTCCTAATGCACAGCGTAAAAAATAATAACATCTTTGGAGAGTTTTACTCCTGACTTTAATTTACCATCCAAAATGAAATCCTTCTGTGGGTACAGAAGGATTTCATGATAATAAATCACAATAGATCACTAAATAATGATGCACATAGACATCATCATGGACAATAATTGCATGCAAGATGCAATATACATGTTTTCTTGCTTTTGGCTCTTTATTTTGTGTGTGTAAACGCTCAAGAGATGTTTTGTTAGCATTAGCATTACCAATATAGCTTCTATTCAGTTAAATGCAATTGCTAGTAAAATGGTTTCTTCCTCAGACAGTTGATTGATCATTGTGATGTTAATTTAGCTGTTTTTTTTCCAACAATAATTTTCAACCACCCCCACTGTTCATATAATGAATAACTTGAGATCCATAATGATGCCGTCTCCCAAGCCCCTGCCGAAACTGGTTTGTTTCTCCAAATCAGCAGCATTTTGGTACCGAAACAGAAACAATTTTGCTGATCAAGAGCCGTCTGTTTTGCGGTGGAAAAGCACAGAACAGTTCAAGATTAGGCTGCTCTGGAACCACACACACTTTGTTGTTGGAAAAGGGCTATCTAAGGTTTCGCCCTATCGTTGCGTGATCGTAAGTGGTGACATTTGGGATCTTGGTGGAGGCTTACATAAGCTAGCTAAGTGAGTTAGGCTAACTAGCTAGTAACTCTGGGATTATTCAAAATGCACTGCAGTTTAGTGATTACAGGGGAACAAGAAGATGTACATTATCCATAAAAAATCAAAAAGTCAATAATTGAAAACCCACAGAAGCAGGGCAAAGTCACGCACTAGAAAAGCTCATCTTGCTTTTCTTACAACCATTAACCTGTAAGTCTGTCATTAGTGAGAGTAGCAATGCAGCTTGTTGATGTTGATGACCAATGGGGGAACTAAGTATTTTCCAACCGCTGAGTAGAAAAAATTAATTTCACCTTGGCTCCAACTCGTACTCGTACCCGGACTTTCTCAAAAGCTCAAACTTCTCAGAGTCGGAATTTCGTGATGCCATTTAACATGGCGGTGCCAATGTAATGTAATTGTAATGTACAAAATAAGAACAAGAAACCGTAGCGTGTTTTAGGCCTTTTTAAGACTTTTGATTTTCTTTTTGTGTATGATATGCTTTATGATCACTAAATACAGGGAGGACAGTTTTAAAGGTTAATTAATTTAGTGCAAGACTTTTGATGAAACTACATGCTTTCATAGTTTCTTTTCAGTGATTATAGCCTACATCCTACATCCACTTTTAAAATAAAATGAATTATTAACCTAACAACTCTCCTGGGCATTTTTAAAAGCTATTTGAGAGCTTTTTATATCCACACAAAAGCCTAAAAATGTGAGCATCCATTTTTTCCGACTTGAAAATACTTGACGCTCTGAGGTGGGAAGTTGAAAGTTCCGGATCGGGAGTTCCCAGTTGTCATGAACAGATCAGCCCGTTCATATTTGTAAATCATAAACCGTAGAACAGCAGTCTCAGAAGTATCCACAAATGTCACACACCAATTAAAAATATATCAACAGACTTATCAAAAATGGCAATGGAAATATATGTTTTGTAGTCACAACTTGTCACATATTTATACTCAGATTGTAAAGTACTGAAACGAATGGTTCAGCGCATATTTGTGCATTACACTACAAAAAATGAGTTGCATTTTTCTTGTAAATCTTATTTTATATTGATATTTACATTTTAAATGTTATGCAGATATAATCTTATTTGCCAAAAGTTGTGAAAATTTAACACTATAGGTATATCTTTGAATTTTGCTTTGCATTTATTTATTTGTGGAATGTGTTGATACTTCAGACTGCTTATGCTTGTATTTGTGATACTGTTGATACTGTTTTACTTTTTGTAAGTTCGTGTTCTTTGCGTCTTGTACATGTGCTGTTCTAAGATGTGATATGTTTTCTATGTAACCTTGTCTTATATAGTTTATTCCAGTTATATAATGTAGTTTATTCCAGTTTTTTCTATTTTCTTGTTCCATAGTTGTTGTTTGCATGCATTTGCCTGTGTCTACCTGTTCCCTGCCCCGTTATGAATTATGGCTGTTTCTTGGATAAGCCTGAATAAAAAACACAATGCATTTACATCCAATGACTCAGCTTCCGTGCAAAGACATCATCATTAAGAATAGGAGATCTATGCAGTTATTATGCTGACTATCAGCCATACGTGTTCAGGACAACCCTTGTAGTGTCAGTCTTAGACACTTTTCAGATACTTTCACACTTGGTAATGAAGAAAGGCTTACAAAACTAGAATAAAGATAAAATACCATCATCATAAACACCATCCTGTCAACTGATGTCAAAAGATCATAGGTTCAAGTACCAGAAATGTGTTACCGTGTCTGGGCCCTTGAGCAAGGCTTTTAATCCTGACAACATCAAATAAAGATGTGAAAGATAAAGCGCAACGAAGCATCCTGATATCAGAAAATATCAGACAAGATAGAGCTAAAGAACAACATCGCACAAAGCGGTGTCCATTTTCTGATGTTGGGACACTTTAGCAGCTGTTATATCATTTATACCATGTCTACTTACTAGCATTTAAAAACTGAAACTTCTGCTCACTCAACTGAATAATATGAAAAAAGCCAAATCATTGTTATTTTATGTAGCTATCTTTTTTGTCTCCCACATATTGATATGTCCACATATCAATAGGATATCATTATATGATTGTTGTTATGGTTATGTTTTATGATAATATTATGGTTATGTTTTGTGTCCGTGTCCCGATATAAGGAAATAATGAACACCTGACAGCAAATCAGAAATAAGTATCGTCACATGGCCTTGGTATCATAATTTTTAAACAGCTTACATTTTTGATAACGTTAGACATGCAGCCACTTAAAAAAAGGACAAATAAATATAATAATAAAGATATTTCCTTTGAGCGTCACTTCTAAAATACAAAGGCGTTTATCTTATTTCAGATCAACTCTAATGCACTGGACACAATCTGGTTATAATATTTTTTATTTATGAATGAGATCTGATTCAAGATATTAAAAGAACAATTTTATTCTTGAAATGCTTTTTCCTAAAGTTTTGAATAATGTGGAGAAGAGAGCCAGCTGCCTTAGAGGAATATTAAACTGCTTTTATTACTTGTCTGCGAGTGAACGAGAATTATGGAGAATTATGGTCCAGCATAGGCATTTGGAACTGTGATTTTTCATGCCGCAATCCGTGGTCAAAAAAAGTACCGGGAGCCTTTAGCAAAAAATAGAATTACATGAGTAAAAGTACTACTAAATGTGTTTATTCTCTTTTACTAATATTTACCAATATCCCTTTTCTGAGATTATTCATATTAAAGTCAAGCCCAGAGACATGCCCATTTGTTACAAAGCTCGAATTACTTATTGTACAGTTGTGATACCATGATACTGTAAAGTTATAAGCTTACAGTGACTTTTTGCTATAGTAGTGTTTAATCTTCAGAGGAATAAAGAGATAGCATTAGACAGGAAAATAAAGCCTCTAAACACCTTAATTTTATGCTCTTAATTTTAGAGCATGTAAAAGAATTTCACTATTAGTGGGTTAATTATTAATAGGCCTCATACTGAGGTAGTAATTTGTTACACTACTGGATTTTTTTTTACCCCAACCTTAGCCCTGGTTTGAACTTTATTTCTACACATTTTTAGAGTCAGAAGTGAATTCCTGATTGACACGTAGTGTTGGCAGTACAGCACAGATGATCTGGTGGTGTGAGACAGTAAACAAGTCGATCATGAGCCTTCCAAAGTCACTTCAGAATATTGGAGGTGTCACAGTTTTTTTAAACATGTCTTGTAGTGCAAGATGGTCAGTGATCGTATTCAAATTGTATGACTGATAAAGGCAATAGCCAGTGACGGAGCTAGGAGGGGAAAAAGAAGCAAAATGGCAAAGAGACATATAATCAGTGCACCACAGAGATGAAGGACAAGCGGAACTCTAAGAAAGATGACTGATTTTTGGTTGTGTTCTCTTTTCTTGCTTTTCTTGACTGCATAACTAACAAATGTTTACCATAGGAATTAAATATAGAGGTGGTTATTTGTTTTAAAGTCTTAACAGTAAAAGTCTTAATTAACAAGAGCTAAAATTGCTTTCATCTGGATCGACCTGGTATAACAAACCCATAAACACAACTCATAAACACAAAGTTCTTTTGATAGGATCAGATAACCACCTAGTTTTTACCACGAACCATCTGTACCCAAAGATTGAAAGATAGAAATTCTATCATATGCTTTTAAGGTAAATGTTCAAACTGTGGGATTATAGACCTGCCTTTTCGAGTTTTAATCATTATCGACATCCTTTGACCTTTTAGAAAGCTTACATTTGTGTGATTAATGAAAGTTAAAGGACATCTCTGACCACCAAACAGATGCTTCCAAATTACATGTTAATTTAAACAGTCATGGACCAGCCAACATGCGCTTTTCATTGTAAAGTTTATCCCTCCAGCCTTTAAAAGCTATATACAGCATATCTGTTGCTTATGGCTGAATAAAAAATGCCTGGATTGTCTAAACAGAACCCTTATGTGAACTTAAAGGAACAGTTCAACATTTTAAAAATGAAATTCACATGATCAACCAAGACACTTTTGGTGTCCGAATTTTGCTTCTTTAGTTTTGCAGTGGACATACAAGGCTAATGTTGATAACAAGTATGGGAAACCTATAGTTACCAGTTTAGCATTGTGCAAACTGCATGCCAAATTGTGTCGAGTTGTTCAGTATCTCAAACAGTATCTTATTTATGTGGTTTCTGAGACTGTATGACAGTGTTATCTATAAAAACAAATAAAAAGGACGTTGCACAGGCAAAAATGGTAGTAGCAGCCATCTTGAAGCCGGAATCACTTTCTTTGCGTTGCACAATGTTTAATGTCACTCCACATAAGCATCAGACTTGGCTATGGGTCAAGGAGGTGTGGCCTCAGGTATGGAGGTGGTATAGTATGTTAGAAGTGAATTGGATGATAATATAGTTTTAATTTGATTTGTATATTTAGTTTTTATATGAACTTATTCTGCTATGTTTATGTACAAATGGTATTTCTGAGCTGAACAATGTCTTTTCAGGCGAGTGTGTCATGATTTAGGCACCCAGTTTCAGTTTGCATGATGCTAAACTGATAAGCTTCCCTTACTTGTTCGGAACATTAGCCTTATAGCTTGAGTGCAATACTAATGTCTTAGTTAATGTCTTAGCTGGGAAAAAATTCCTTTATGGCCAGACTATTGCTTTAAATGATGTAATTCAATATGATAGTCAATACAGTGGCAAGTCTCATGTCCCTTTCAAAAATCCTAATCAGACAAGCATTGTTGTGGACAAGTCTCTCTTATTTCACAGAGAATTAGTTAGCCTTTTTGTTTTCTTTAAAGCCTTAACCTTCCAGCTTATTCAGTTATTCAGCTTAAAGCATTTAATTCAGTGACTACTATTAATTATTATGTATCTACAGTGACTGTAATAAAAAATGTATGCAGTTATATGAGTGAAGAATGTAATTCTGGACCTGCCGACGGCTCCTGGGAGTTTAAGGGGTTAATTTGTGAGTGTAGTGGAGATGACACACTATTAGTGTTCCAGTATTTCAGACATAGTGTTGTACTGAAGGAGCCACGGTCGAGTTAGGAGGAGCTAAGAAGGAGCTAGGATGAAGAGAGGGGAGGCTCCACCCAATTAATCCTTTACTCATCCGTCCTCAGGTCCCCTGGAAGTCACACTGAGAAATAAAAAAGAGAAGGGCAGGAGAAGGGAATGCCATAATTTAGGAGTAGAGGAGGGTAGCACTAGAGGAGGGGTAGAGAAGGGTATCTATATTCATTGGAAACCCCTACTGCTAACTGCAGTACGACATAACTACGTAGGTCGTGACGCAGCAGAGTGAGAGGGGGAGGGGAAGAGTGTGTATGTGTGTGTGAAAAGAAAGAGGGAGGGGAAGTGAGAGAGAGGGGAGGCTGAGGCAGAGCACGAGCATCTCTGGCTCAGGCTGTCAGAGCTCAGGCGGACAGAGAGGACGAGGAAGAGAAACAGCATTTAGTCATCATTTCGTATCAAGCTTTAGGAGATCCGTCTCAATAAACCCTGACTAGCAGGAAGTCGTTTGGTACAGTGCTTCAGGAGATCCATCTCCATAAAGATATAAACGGTTCTTTAGCTGTTCTAGCTGTTTTTTTCCTCCAAGGCAAAACCAGCTTTAACCTTCATCAACTGCAGCCATGAACTTCCTGCGCCGTCGCCTCTCTGACAGCAGCTTCATCGCCAACCTGCCCAATGGCTACATGACCGATCTGCAAAGGCCTGATCCTCCTCCACCTCCTCCACCCAGCGACTCCTCTCAGGCCCCTTCCTCTTCTCCCGGTCCTGCTACGACTACCGCTCCTCCTCCTGCTGCTCTGTCCGTCTCTCCAGTCCCTGAGCACCGGGCCCAGGCTGCTCCATCCAGCTCTGGCTTTTTCAGCTCCATCACCAATGTGGTGAAGCAGACGGCGGCTTCGGCGGGTCTGGTGGACCAAAGCGCTGCTCCCTCTTCCAAGAAGTTCAAGGTGCTCCTGGTGATCGACGAGCCACAGCACGAATGGTTAGTACTCTCTATATACCATCTCGTAACATCGAATGCAGGGTTGTTGTTTTTTCCATCCTCTTGATCTTTGCTTGCAAATGACATTTGAGAGGGCTAAAGTGGATGAAAAGCTTTGCAGTACGAGATGGCTTTGGGCTCCTGTTGGGTTTTTTCATAAAATGAAAAATAGCTTTGTGGCTCAGCTATTTTATATAGAAGGTTCTGATTGAGTTCAGGGAATTAAATTTGACATTGATATCTCACAATTTTGGAAAAAACGTGTATTTCATGCACGTTGGAGCCATCCATCTAGAGGAATCAGGCTTGCTTGACAGCTTCAAATGAGATTCTGTACATGCAGGCTCTTTCTATATTACTATGTCATAAAATCCTATGCAAGCTTTCAGAAGGGTGGTTACATTTGTTTGATGATCTTTGCCGGTAATGACCTTTGAGAGGGTTGAAGCAGATGGGCGTGTGTGTATGTGTGTTTCGCAGCACCAGTGAGACTAATCCTGGTCAAATGGACACTCCTTTCTCATGCTGTGTGGCGCGGTAGGTTCTTGAAGAAGAGATTCAGTCTTGCATCTGGTGTTATTTCCAAGATTACATGAATCATGTTAAATTAAATCTATCTCGGAAGGTCACGATTGGTCTTAGGAGGCTGCGTTAGTGATCAGGTGCCTTTGGGACTGCTCACTAATAAAGGATCACCAGTTGAATGTGCAGTCCAAAGGCCTGGCATTATAATAACGAGAAAGCCTTATTAATGAAAAATATTGGCCAATGAAGGTAATTATCTATGAGCTTTGTACAATAATTATATAAAAATAAAGAGCTCAGACATTAAACCAGACTGTGCACATCTATGAATATATTAGTGCCATTCTTCAGAGGGAAGCCAGTCAGCTTTCTATCTAAGGAAACAGTACTGATTGTGGTTTCCTTTGGCATTATTGATTTCTCCTTCATAGAGGATTATGCAGAGCTTTCCACAAGACTGACTGAGCTAGCTCGTCCTCTTTCCTTAAGTAATCTCCATTGGAATCATTGAAAGGTCCATGTTTGTGATCGATTATCTTCCATTTTAGAAATCAGAGCATACATTCAGTTAAATTTGAATAATATTGATCTACAATCATCAATTTTAAGTCTTACTTGCACACACAATCCATTTGATACCACTGAAATATATTGATGCCCAAAAGCAGTTATGCTAGCACGAGTTTGATTTCATCTTCTTTGAAAATCTCCTCAACAGGTGCAGTATTTTATCTGAGTACTATTGCAATAGATGCAGAGTGTAGTGTGGAATCAAAAGATGTGTCTTCCTGTGTCGTCCAAGCCTCACCATCATTATGCCCGTGCATCTTGCATTATTGTTTTGAGAGACGGCAGTGTTTAAATTCTCATTTTGGGGCGGCTCTGAGTAGGCAGTGCTGTCTGATTAGTGTTTGATTTACTTTGATTTACTCTTCATTTATAGCCATCCTTGCCTGGATTGTTTTGTGTGTGAATAGTGCCGGCAGGCTGCTTGCATAACTGCCATGTCCTCTCAGCAGATAAAAGTGTCCTCAGTTTTGTCTGCTGCAAGGTTGCCCATTTTCAGGGTAGTAGTGCTTCTCCATTTTTGCCCTTCTCAAATGTCTCTTTTGAAATTCAGACTGTTACATGAAGATTGGCACGTTTTTCTAGATATTAGTCTAGCAATCTTTATGCCAATCAGGTTAGGCCAAAATCTCAGTGGAATTTGCATGGATTGGAGGTTAAACGTTTCCTAATTTTTAGCCGCTACCCTTGAAAACCTCCTCTGGGTTGATCTAGAAGAACGGAGCTCTAGAGGCCCGATCATGTGATTAAGTGATAAAATAAGGACGTGGTGAATCATCATGCTCAGCCTGGGGGCTGCATCTGTGCCAACTGTGTGCTGCGTGGGTGGATAAATGCACAAGCACACGTGTGTGTGTGCACTTGTAGCCTGTGCACAAGTGCGTATATGGGTGGGGATGTTTGTGCATCAAGGGACTATTCTCTCATTTTGTTATGTGTTCATCACATATATTAACCTGGATGTGTGTGTTATTGCGTGGCTTGATGTGAATGTTGACACACAGTCTGGTTTTATTTGCATCTCTTGCGGTATACACAGGGAGCAGGTGCTGAGGTGGAGCCTGCATCTCTCAACGAATCCAATATAACGTAATTCAATGATGTCCGAGCTGCGACCTTTTTTTAAATAATGCCTAAACGGAATCAGCAGACACACAATTTCTCAGCTTTATTCAGTTAAAGGTGAACAAATAACAGGCTCACTGGCACACAGGACAACATTCATTTCTCACCCTGTCTCTCCAGACATTCATCAATGCCATAGTTAATACTTATCCCTAATTAGTTTTGATCTGACATGAGTGTGTATGAAAAACATAACAAGAAATGGCATTACATTCTGGCATGAAATTGATTGATGGACAAACGTCATACAGTTTAACAAACCCTTCAGAAAACCCACCCTTTAGGTGGTGATGTTTATAAAAACATTTTCAGTGCATTTGGATATGTTGGGGATGCTGGATATTTCTGGATGTATTCTTTTTAGCTTACCATCCGGTAGATGAAACAATTGGCCGTATGCACACAACCCTTCCACAATTGGATAAGCCAGGTCATTCACTTCCAGTCAATTTTCAATCCATTGAAGATGCCGTTTTACACTCTTTTACAAAAGCTCCCACACATATCAAGTCCTTCAGGTAACCAACAATGCTAATAATTTCAGAGGACTACAACCACTATTGGGGCGGGCTGTTTTATATTTTGTCAGCTGACTTACTAGCTAATGAAGAAGGAAGCCATGACATATTTGTGTTAATGCATGCTAGGTATTGTAGTGTCAGAACATTGATAACTGCAAATGCGTAAACGTGACAATGATATAAAATCGTAAATTCTGCTATTACTCTGAGACTGAGAGATGCAATATGCACAGAAAACTACAAAAACATTAGAAATAACATACCAAATGTTAGTCATATGCTGGAATACTCCTTTAAACTGTATATTTCAAGGTAGATTGACAACTATAAAGGGTAAGCTAATATTGTAGCTAACAATCATAGTAACATAACCACCACAGTGCCACTCACTGTAACTAGTTACTTTAGCTAGTTAGCACATTACCAGATTTCAAATAGCAAATTTTAATTGTCATCTGTTGGAAAAGTGTGGAAGCTGAGGACCAAAACATAACAGTTCTCGGTTGTGAAGCCTCATGTTTCTGATATGCACACATCTTTTTGGACATGAATAAATTTAATACCAAATCGGGTACACAAAAAAACAGCGCCGAAATGGAAATTTGATCAAACCGAGAAGTTCCGTATATGTGTGGCTATTAGTTCCCTAAGGAGGCACTTTGCCATCAGTATATGAGATAACATGCTAATGTTTGCAGCACAGTTATCGTTGTCAGTGACAGTTTATCTGAGAAATATATGTGAAGCGAGATTATTTAACTGCATCGCTATTCCTTGCAACAAAGACACGGTTGCAGCATGCATCATAGTGTTCAAGTGTTGACAAACGAAGCTGACGCAACATAGATGTTTTCATCTCTAATGGTGTAGCCTATAGCTTTTTATGAGTAGATTTATTCTGTACAGTATTATCTGTTAAGGTTTAATGTCCATATCACTTGTGGTTTACATAATACTTTATCAGTGTGTGTTCTTTTAGTGCTTGTGTTTTCCAGGTGGCTCTGTATCAGTGTCTGCTACTGCAATGACTCTGTCACCTCTGATGAACAACCTACTGTAAAAGCTTTTAAATTACCCTCTACTGATTACTGTTTCTGAGAGTGGAATGTAAAGAAGAGGAAGGAAGAGTGCACACTATACCGCTAGTGTTGTTAACCTTCCCTAGGTCGAGTAAAACAGGCACACGACATATCGCAATAATTCCATTTGGGAGGAGGCTGCCTAGCTAGGCATTTTGGCACTGAGTAGCCCTTTGCTACTTAGATAATCACGAAGAGATTTACGTCTTTCTTGTGCTCTAGCTCCTCCTCCGAGGCCACAAGAATGTCATTGACGAACAGATTGATGAAATGAATGCCAGAGGTCAAACGCGTAATCTCTAGAGATCTTATATGCGTTCTGAAAATTTGCTGATAAATGGTTGGATTGTGATGTAGATCTTTATGTAGCCTTGTTCGTGTATCAATGGTGACGGTCAGTTATTGCTGTGATTCAGGTGCTACAAGCATCGACCAGAAACTGTCCACTGCAGTGAATCACTGATGTTCATGCTTCAAGGTAAGAGATTTAGTAGGGAGGTTATTTTATCACTATTTATCAGCTTCTCTATAATCTATTGCCAGACACTATAATGAATGATAAAGACCATTCAATTCAGAAGACACCATAAGGGCAGCTGTCTTCTAAGCTTGGTCAAATTTGAAAGCAACTTTGTATGCTTCTTAGTGAAGGCAATTCCATACAAGTTTACAATGTTTACCAGACAAGAGTTTGAAGAAGGTCTGAAAAACATGGTGGACAGTCACGCCAACTGGGGAATAATTTTTTAGTAATATAGCAATTTTTATAAACCGTAATAAAAGGTCGTCCCCTATAAAAATTTCCATGGAATTCCCACAACAACTGAAAATGTTTTTTAGCTAGTTATTTTCTGGTAGATTGAAATGGGATTAAATCACAATGGGTCCATTTCAGAGAAAGAAAGAGCAGTGTTTATATCTGACTTCAAAATATTTGTCTTTGTGTTGCATGCTGAACTCAAGATAATTAATAACCTGGAAACTTTTCTTGATGTCTCTGGAAATTGCAGCATTCTATGAAGATTCCAGCTAGGACACAGCCTTATCAATTTAAAACTAATCTCGTTAACCTTTTCTGTAAATAGCCCGGATATTGGATTGAACCTTCTAGCCTCATTGACCGTGTGTGATGCATGTAGGGTCATACTGTTGATGATTGAGAGTCCCACTTTTCTTAGCCTTTAGATCTGAGGCAAATCTGGTCAATAAGATTAAGCTTATTAACTGCAAGTTCATTTATTAGCGTTATAACCATGGGGATGTGACATTCTGCAGTATGTGTTTATAACCATAAAGGCCCTTTAGCTGCTTTAACTAGACGTAATTACAGCCCATGGAGCAATTTTCAGGGATGTGTTTGACCCTTGCAACTGTTTGAATTCCAATGTCCCTTTTTTTAATGGGGCCTTGTAGCACAATGGCTCAGACAAATCACATATCATGTTTGATTTCAATTGCAGGTTGAATTATGAATGATGATGATTATCCGTTCGGTCGCAGCCGACTCTCGGTCACTTTATGGATCCTCGTTCTCCACGCCTTTTGGCATATTCATCGTTGTGATCCATGA
>JAOUQW010073940.1:0-22956 GCA_028565825.1 Olivaichthys viedmensis
CAAAATCACTGAGATCACATTTTTTCCCCATTCTGATGGTTGATGTGAACATTACCTGAAGCTGCTGGCCCGTATCTGCATGATTTTATGCAATGCGCTTCTGCCACACGATTGGCTGATTAGATAATCGCATGAATGAGAAGTACATGTTCCTAATAAAGTAATAAAGTAAGATTTCATGGAAAAAAGGAAAAAACTCTATAATTGCACAATGGGCTCAAATTCTTTCAAGCAGCACTGTGTATATATATGGGGGGGGGGGCGTTTGGCTGTGGCCGCTGTGGTTAGTGCCGACAGGAGTGAGCTGCTGCTAAAGAATTTGCCCTTCCACCTATGCTCCTCAAGCTCTCGGTACAGCTCGTACCCGAATATGGCATCCACTTTCCCTGCCTTTACTGGGCTGGGTTCTTCCGGGATCTGCTCGACTGCAGCGGGCTTTGTCGCAGCGGGCTTCTCCTCTGTTAGCGGTTTCGGCATCATGGAGCCTTTTTCATTTCTGCTGCCACGTCAGCAGCGGTGAGTTCTGCCGCCAGTCTTGCCGGGTTGTCGGTTTTTAATAGAGCGTAGAGTTCCACCGCCGATAGATAATCCTCGCCCTACTTCTCTGTGGAGCGAAGCGGAAAGCGGATTGTTGTATCCATTCTTCAGGTCTTTGAATCTGTCACGCTTTGAAGATGGACTGACGGACACAAGCTCGAAGCCGCTTAACAACATTTATTTTGACTAAACATTAAACTACACATATACCAAGAACATTCAATAAGATGACATGAAACATTCAAAGACAAACTGGACGGGGACACGAGGGCTTTCTGTACAGACACTAATTACACAGACAAATGAGATGCAGGTGGGATCACTGAAACAGCTGAGACAGGGAATCAACAAACAAACTCATCGCTCGTCGCTTAGCAACCGCCACACGCGGTCACGTGCACCACAGCGCGAGGCAGCGTGCAAGTGACAATTCCATAATGCCCTGAGACTTCGGGCTGGATTTTCATTCCCTGCAAGGCAGGCGAAGGAGCAGAAGACACCACTGTTAACAAGATATGGAAATGGATGTTCAACAAAGCCATGTCAGAAGCCAGGGGATCTCTAATTTGGCTCCCCTGACCATTCCACCTAGCATCTCTTTTACATGTTAAAGCATGCAGGATAAACTACTCAGGCATAGTAAGAAGGCAAGGCTGAGTGGAATCAGAATAAACTGGCCATGACTGGCAAGCTAATCAGGGGCAAAATGCAGGAATCCGAAGGTACCTTTGGTCGCTTTCACATTTAGTTCAAAACAGAGTGATGCATTTGTTTAGTTTTCTATTTGATTCGATTCGGTTTCACACTGCACAAATTCTAAGCGACCAGAAAAAAGTGCGTGTGGGAAGAGGAGGGGCTGGAAACATAATCGAAAAAATATTTCATTTATTGGTCAGAAATACGGTGGCAGAAAACGTAAACAAACCTTTTGCGAACACATGTACAAATCACAGAAATAGAGCATGGAGCCGGTGCCACAGTTCAGTTTGGTAATACTAGCAGTTAACCTGCTTTGGTGTACCTACCAAGCCCATTTGGAAAATATTGCTCACTAGGGATGCCTGTTAAGGCTCTGGGTTGTCAACAATGTGCTGATCCTATCTTTCCAAAGAAAGGTGCTGTAATCAGATTTCGGTATGACCGGAGAAGGCGAGCCTTGATGCCTTCCTACTACATGTTTAGATTGGCATTTTTGCAAAGCGAAATATTTAAAGCTAAAAAATCCTGAGCAATCAATCAATGAGATTCCGCAGTGAGAAATGTACTTAGCTCTTCAAACTAAAGGAATCTGATGTTTTCACTGCAATACATCCAAATTAAGTAGGCCCACAAAAAAAGTACTTAAATGAATAATTTAAGGAATATTTAAGGCTACTATAATAAGCCACTCATCAACCAATTAATCATATCCATTTAAATTGATAAAACTGTAACCTAATAAAAGAATGGATGTCGATATCTATTTCTTATTCATGACTATTCAGCTTCTTGTAAAGTAAATTTTTTTTTTACAACACATTAAGTCTTGTATATATAACAACCTGAGTGTCACGATATCACCCGCCGTTTATAGTGCGCGCCGCAGTTCCCTGCGAGCCGCGCACTTCCGTGCGTCTGTGTATGTGTTTTTGTTTTGTTTTATTCACGTGTCTTGTTTTGGTTCTGTTCATGCCCCCTCCGGTTTCCTATTGATCATTCAGTAATTAATATCAATTATCCATTTACCATTTGTGTTTAAATACCCGCTGTTTTTAGTTTTGAATCGTGAAGTCTTGTCGTGCTTTCATGCCGTCAGTCTGAGCGTTATTACAAAGTCTAGTTTCCTGTAGTTTCCGTCTCGCGTTCCAGTGTCTGGTTTCTTCCCGTGTCTTTGTTTGTTTGTTTGATCCCTTCATTGTTTTTGACTTCCTGGTATTGACCCACGCCTGTGCCCTGACTACAAAAATGGATTTGCCTATGTTACGCCTGTCTGCATGTGTTTTGACCCCTGCTCTGTCTAACTACGATGATTTATGAATTACCCCTAAAATAAATAAACACACCGAACGTCCGCACTTGCGTCCTGTCTGGTCTCCCGTGTTGCACACGTTACAGTGCCAAGGCAGTCAGAAATATTATGCAGCTCCTTCCAGTTAAACATTTGGCTACTGCCTTTTAATTAAACTCAGTGTTAAACTCACTGAGCTTAAATGTAGATTTGAGCCATAAATCCGAATATCCACCTTGAAAGTGCTGGTAAAAAAGTGCTTTGAGTTTCAGTCTAAAAAAGCTGTACGAGTTTTACTAGTTTTACCCCTCACATACACACAAAAAGCGCTCTTATTTGCTAGTTGTTCAAGACACCTACAAAAGCCCTCCATGACAACTGAGATAAACCTACATAAATATTTATAAAGGCTCATTCAAACAGGCATCAGCTCTCATAAAGACTGCATTTTGTGTGACCCAGGCATTTCAAGTAACACAGATTTTTGTTTACATAAGGTTGTTATGACACTTTCCGGACTGACTTACATTGGAACATCATAAAAACTGACTTTGTAGATGTACTTTTGGTATGTCAGAGAGTCACATAATGGTGATGATATGACGTGGCTTGCCAACTGAGGTTAATTGAAAAATTTAACAAAGATGAACACTTCCAAAGGATGCTCTGCAGTATGTTCTTAACTCTGCTTTTGGTGGTTATAACTGTCACGATTCAGAGGCAGTTGGATGTAAGAGCAAGCCGTTTATTAAAATCCAGAGCAGTTGACAAATTCGTAGTCATTAAACAGGCATCGATCGGGCAAACAAAGCAACGTATGATAATCAGAATAAAAACGGAAAGCAGAAACAGAATCAAAACGAGTAATATCAGTGAAAAAAATAAACTATGCTCAGAAATGCACACGGAAATGGTGCTCAGTGAGTGTATATATATATATCAGTTCATGCATCTTTCTTCCTGGAGAGGTTTTGCCATATTTTTGTATACACACATACATATATATATATATATACACGTATGTGAGTGAGTATAAACAGGTGACAGGTGAGTTCAATAACCAGGTGAATGGGAGCAAACTAATGTGTGGACTGGATCTGGAAGCAGATTAGTGGTGGCTCCTGGATTCGGTGGATTCGGATGTAACAATAACATTGACATGGAAACCTGGAGTATAACACTGTTACATAAAGACAGGTTTTGACAGTGACAACCATTACACTGTAATGTATATTTTCACTGGCCCCTAAGTAAGGTGCGTTTTGCTATTTATACATTTTTTATGAATATCTATGGAAAGCCCATGCATGACACTATCATGACAGAGTTATGTACAGTATATTTTCTCTGGCCCTTAAGTAAAGTGCATTTAATTTCCTATGTATTTTTATGAAAACCTATGACAATGTCATGACACCGTAAAGTATATTTTCTCAGAGTCTCTTACCCTAAATGAGAGAGATTTCGATTTTGATGTTTCACATGTCATATCATCACCATTATGTGACTTTGACATACCAGAAGTACACTGAGCTACAAAGTCAGTTGTCATGACATTCTAATGTAAGTTTTGTGAGGTGAAGTATTGAACCTGAGAGTGTTTTGTGTGTAAATAAGCGAAAAAGTTTGAATAATGGCCTAAATGGCGCCTGATATGCCTCTCCAACAAACAAGGTTGTGAAGTTTCTGGAAACTGGGGAAGCCATTATATGTGTTTTATGAGGTTAATTCCAGTTAACTTTCTACAGTGTGCTTGTGGATGATTCACAGTTTGAGAAATAGACAAAAGGCAGTAGGCAAAATTAAATATATATGTAAATGGAACATTCCAATCCCCTGAAGGCTGTTCTCGCATCGGGGATTACGTGCTCCATAAAGCGCAGCGCACCTCAGCAGCTAAGATGGGCTACACTGCAGAATGCTGCGTCACAAGATTAGCTTGGCGTTTATTCCAGCAGCTAACATACAAATACAACAGCGTCACAGTCACTCAAATCCCACTAAGCACTGAGCTCCAAAGGTCAAAAGTAAAGAGTACACATTATTCTGTTAAAGGCAGTATCCTACATCGGTGCTGATGTTTGCAGTGACATCCACTGTGGAGGGCAAAAGCATTTAGCAGGGAGTAGAGAATGAAATCACGTTGTTAGACAGTTTTTTGTGTGTGTGTATGTTTGGTGTGTGTTAACGCAGTAACACTCCAGTGAGCATATTTACCTGTAAATATGTAATAATCCTTTTATTACATGTGGATTTATTTCGGTATTGAATCTAATCTTCATATTTTAGATTAGCCCTGTAATGATTAATTTGCTTACCCAAGAATGTGGAATTAATGCCTCTAAGTTGATTTTTAAGCCTTAATGATATATCACTAAACCCATAAGACCTTTAAAATGGGTTTTACTAAGCCTATGGTGATTTGCAGTTTGTATATTTCCCAAAGAGTTCACTCATAATCAATGACTGCCTTTCAGGGGAATCACACTTTATATACGACTCTAGTTTATAAGTGCAAGTGTGTATGTGAATGCATGTATAAAATTGCATTTTAATATTGTGTAATTGCTTTAGCAGTCACCAGGTTGTTGAGAGCAGTCACATAGATGAGATTCCAATTAAAAGCTGCATTATTTTAATTTGAATAAATTGGACTCATCTGTATTATGGTGCCTACTTATTTGCATCTATTTTCATTAATAAACAAGCGTTAATAGACTGCCAGTATTATAAACATAACATTGTGTATGTGAGTTAGTGAAGGTGTCTTTCATTATTTTTTTGTTTTTCTTTGTTATACATCTTATTCCGAAATGCACATCTCCTCATGGCTGCTGTAAGGAGAGTTAGACAGGAGCCCTGGAACATGTGCCTTAAAGCAGAGACTGTTGAGTATAGTGGGATGGGGTGGGAGACCCAGTGTAAACTTTTCTCACGGCGCCCAGGATTTCTAGCCTTTCTCCTGCTTCTCATTCACCGGAATGGGAGGTATTGCAATATACAGAGGTGATGTCTGGAAATAGTCTTTCATGTTCTAGATCTAAACCAGTATGATGCAATTATGAGACAATAGAAGAATAAAATGGCATGTTATTATTTCTCATGGTCGGATAATTGTTGGCGCGCAGTCCCTCATCTTTTTCTTTATTCTTAGCCGCGTATTCCTTCCAGGATTCTGATTGATCCACGCGTTGGATATCACTTCATTAGGGTCCAGCACAGCGACAGTGTGAATGGAACGATTCCAGGTTGTTTGGACAGGAGCAGTGCACTCAGGCCCCAAGGTTAATAGACAAGAACATTCTTACCGCAATACCCATATGGCTCGACTTTTGAAACTCGATAATTCACTTCCATAAACCTTTAAACGACAACTCATAAGCTCCTCCAGAGCAATAGATAGGGAGTGAAGTAGCAGGCAGGAGTCTTTTGAGCTTAAAGGTCCCCCATTACAGAAACTAACCAACCTGGCAGAGCTCCCTGGGGCTGACATCACACATTACTTTCACTTCTTTCTTTTTCTGGTTACATTCAGTTCAGTCTATAGCTTTCATAATGTCTTTCTTTGAGCAGAGTGTTTTGATTTCTGTATAACGCCTGCACACTCCTCAGACCTCTCGCTTCTTCAAACCTGGACTTTATATGCTTTATATTATAGACAACAAATAAAGACACTTCGCCATCACCCCATAGATGCCTGTGTTTCATTGGAAAACAGGTAGATTGATGTGATGCACAAAATTCTTAAAAACAAGTACAACGTTCTGTTTCTGAAGATTGTATTTATTGGTAACACTCTATGTAAAGGCAGTGTTCATAGGGCTACATGACATCTACATAAGCCCTTCATGGCAACTGACATAAACCTACATAAACATTTATAAAGGCTTATTCCAACAGGCATCAGCTGGAATAAAGTAATTTTAAAAGTCATTTATCATAAATAAATGACTTTTTTCCATTTTTAAAGTTGAAATAACATCTGAGTCAAGTGACTTGGATTTGTGATGACGTAAGGTTGTGTAATGACACTTTGTCATGAACTACCTTTCACAAACTCCCTCTCCCTGTTCTTGTGTGTTTTGATTTCTCTATGTGCTTCTGTTTTGTTATGCCATGTGCTTTTGTTTTTGGTCCTGTCGCCACCCCTGTCCTGTCATTGGTTTATTACCCTGATTGTTTACCTCTTTTGTGTTACCCCCCCTTGATTAGTCTGTGTATTTAAACCCCCTGTTTCATTGTCTCGTCGCAAAGCATTGTTTTGTTTTTGTTCGTCAATTCCAAACCATACTTTCCGTGATCTTGTTTATTCATAGTTGTCCTGGTTTTTGATGCTTGCCTGGATTTTGTTTTACGATTATGGATACGCCTGTGATAACCCTGTCTGCCTGTTACTAGACCCCTGCTATGGTCAATAATTATGGTTTACGGAGTCACCCTAATAAACACACTGAGTGTCCCACTTGTGTCCTGCCTCAGCATACCACAGTACATTGCACACTTTACATTAGAACATTTTGGTTTTCATGTTCGACATGTTGACCGATCAACAGACAGGTAAAAAAAAAAGAGTCATTGTTAACAATAACTGACTTATGAGGCACATTAGTAAACATAAATTCATAAATTTAATAAAGTATATTAAAACAAATTTACATTAAGAAATGTTAATAATACTACCAGAAATACACGGAACTACTAAGTCAGAAAGTGTTATAACACAACGTTATGTCAACAAAAAAATCTATATGACTTGATGCAGGTGTTATGTCAACTTGACATCAAAACTGACAAAAGGAGTCTTTATGACAGCTGATGCCTGTTGGAATAATCCTTTATAAATGCTTATGTAGGTTTATGCCTGTTGCCATGAAGGCCTTATGTAGATGGCATGTGGCCTTATGAACACAACCTTAAAGGAAAGTGTTACCCATTATTTAAACATTTGCCCAATAACAATTTACACTCTTACTCATTTCATCCAAACCAGCTTATTGCATACAGATTTACACTTGCAGTTAATTTCGACTCTGTATAGCTGACCCTGAAATGCCATTGTGATAACATGGAAATTAATTAATTACAGCTTTAATGCGAAAAGCTTGGCTTTGTTTGTTATCCGGCCTTGTGACATTTTTCCTCGGTTCCCCGTTTAGCCCCTGCCACAGTTGCCCTCTCGCTGTTGAACTCAAAGGCACCTAAAGTAGAGCTGATGGGTTTGGGATGAAAAGTCTGGGAAAAGCGCCAGCAACTCCATATTCATTCATACCCAGAATCAGAATCTCACAGAGCTTAGCACTGCTTAATGATGGTTTAATGATGAAAATGGAGACATTGTGCCATCATCTGACCATTATCCTTTATTTTAAATAGATATATTTGCTTTTTCTTATTTGAGCCTTTTGGGCCGGCAGGTACGTTGTCAAAAATTTCAGCAGTGCCCTAAATCTGCCTTCCTAGCCCACAGAGGGCTATAATGGGTCTATTTAGTCGAACGAGTAGTGACAAGCTACCGTCTGCTTTGAGACACAGGAGACTGGGTGAGAAGGAGCAAAATAAAGTTGTCATCACTGCCAAACAGCACAAAGTGAACGTTTTACGGATTGTGGGTGTTTTGTCAAGGCCAGGTGGCACAAAACGATCCAAGAGAATAAATGTTTTTCCTTACTCGCTCTTCTCTTTTCTTTGTAATAATGATGTTTGAAGTGTAAATACATGCAACTTACTGGATGTGTTTTCCCGCTCTCTCTGTACCCTCTGGCTGCAAGGGCTGGACTCCCACGAGCCATCATCAACATCCCACCGTTTCATATGCAAATCTGCCTCCTCCAACATCGATTCCAACACCCTCACTGCTTCTGGATCAGCTAAAAGGTGCACTGCGTGTAAGCGTGTCACTCACTTTCACTTATTACCTGCACAAGGAGCTTAAATTCGTAAAAATGCTAGAGAACAGACCCTCCACACAAAGACACAAAAAAAAAACACACAGAACCGCGCGCCATTAATGTGCAAGCTGGAAGATTTGCATCACTGTAAAAAGACTGATGCACAGTGTCAGGTGCAGGTATTTATGTTCTCTTACTTACAGCAGTTGTCTTCATTCTGTTCCTGCTGCGTGCTTCCCGTTAGAGTCACAGGGGAATAGGAGAGAGAGGAAGTTAGACCAGTACACTGGGACCGAATTTACATATACACTGGCCTTGACATCGAACTGAGTCAGTTATGAAATATGCAAGCATGTCAAGTCAATTTTTATTGTGCTTCATTTCACATGCGCGTATACAGTGACAAAATGTTGCACCACAGAGCCACATAAAAGTTTCAGCCTCAGATTTATTAAAAGATTCCAGATAAAGGGTGATCATTTGCTTCTGCAATCTAATAGGTTAGTGGATGTCTTACGGTCGATTTACAAAAAATAAGTGCATAAATGAACACAGGTATGCAATTGAATATTACACAAAGAAATGCTATATGGGCCACCATTTGTGAGAAAGTAAATGCTGTGGATAAAATGAAAAGAACAACCGAGGCAATCAAGAGAAGGTGGCATGACATAAGAAAAAGAACAAATTAATAAATAAATAGCATATATTAAAACATCGGCAAAATAAATAGGTGGGCGGTCACTAGAGGTGCCTCTAACGAGTATTGCATAGTATATTTTAAAAAATGCTGACACCATTAAGAAAAATCCTTTCTCAACGTCTAGTAATCTTCTTTTTGCATAGTTTTCTCATCACCATGACCGCTCCTATGGTACAAAACACGCATCAGATTAGTATGGAGTCATCATAATGAGAGAGCTTGTCTAAATTATGACTTACTTCCTTAAAATGATGAGAATGTTTCTTGACATTTTGACTAATACACCAATATTCACCACATATTTACACTTCCAATGCCAATATCATTTAAAGTGAGCCTGTGAAAAGGTTTTCATTTACATTTACCTCATCAACTGAGTGCACAACGACATCTACACTCTTTTGTTTTACATTCATATGGTGTTGTGAACAGGATTTTTAACACCTCCTACCAACCTTAATCGGGGATCAGTAGGCATTCTGTTGATAAGGTATATGTGAATGCAAACCTTTTTCACAGGCTCTCTTTGGAAGCCACATTGAATGTGTGTTGAATATCAAATAAAAAACTAACTTCAACACAGTAATACTAAGTCATAATTTCAGAAAACGTTCTCATTATTAGTAGATACTAATTCATAAGTTTAAGAAACTTTCTTGTCATTATGACTTAGTAAATGGTTTAATTTTTTTCCTCAAAAGGCAGAAACAGGTTTCCATAGATTAGTACCTGCCCTTCAGTCATATTAATTTACACACGCAATCGCCATACTTGAGGTGACTTTTACACTGAATGACACTGTGAGTGCTAAATTAATCTATTTGCATTGCCACCGCCCTGTATTTTGGACTTTTAGGTAGAAACGCCCCAAATTGTTGCATATTTATTAAGTCAAACACGCAAAACGAATAAGATGTTTTATTTTGCTTATTTGAAAGACGTAATCCTCCTTAGACCCTGTTAGTAAATCAGCTGGGACTGTTACCAGATAGTACCAGATAGTATTATCGTTTAATAAAGTGTGGTATATTGCAGGAAAATAATTTGTGTGTATTATCAGTGATTATCAGTGATTGCATATTATCCATTGCAGAATTGTGATAGTTGTATTTACTACAGCAGGAGGTAATCAAGAAAGCTTGACTATTTCTGAAATAACAGGAGTCTATGGAAAAATTACAATGGACAAATTAATTAGAAGCTTGTGCAAGTGTAAATTTGGCATGTTGCTGAAGTTCTCCATCAATAAGTGTTTAAATTGTTGTGTATCTGCCTACAGCCACACTTCTAGGCTGATCAGAAATTAGGTTTGACATCCATCAGACTTAATTACTCTGTGTAAATAGTTGTAAATCTGTGTTACACTGCACAAACATAATTATAGCTGTTATGTACAGTATATGCTGTTAACTAATTGCAGCTTCCAGCTCATGCATCTTAATGAGTCAACTTAACAAATGATCTATCTTTCTAAAAATGTTATATTTGTGAGGCTTTCAGGAAGCAACCCTGTCTTGTTCAGACCTTTCAAAGACAGGATGTCAAAATGTTAAAAGCGAGACAATCCCCCTGTTAATTGAAATGTATGTTAAAGCTTTTCAAAGTAGACAGCGTTCACAGGCCTGTAATATGCTGGAAACTTCATTAGAAAAGATGAAGCTGCTGTTGCAAATCCTTGAGGAACCTGATGCTTTTTATCTAAGTAACTTTATGGAGCTCAAAAAGAAGATGCTTCACACCAGAAAGACAGAATTGGTTGACTTTATGTAGTGTGTTTTGTTAAATGTATGTATGAAATAGAGCACTGCAGACAAAGACTTCTGTCATGTTGACATAGCCCTTAGAGCTTTTTTGTCATTGTGTGTCAGAGAGCCGCTGTCTGTTTCAAGCCAAAAGTAGTGGTCCATGATACTCAGTAGCTCACCGGCCACTGTAGCTGGTTCTTATCCAAATGTAGTAGCCAGTCTGCATTTTTACTAGCCAAAAAATATCACCACCCTGAACTGTATTCATTATACTGTACATATAAAATGTGAATAAATCAATTAGTTTCCTACTTATTCTTTTATTCTTTTTATTATTTGAATTAATTTATTCAATGTTGTTGGAACAATCATATATCAATCCATTGCTACCCTGCTGTGAGGACACTCTGTGTGTGTGTGTGTGTGTGTGTGTGTGTGTGTGTGTGTGTGCAATTTTCAGCCCTGCTAAATTGGATGTTAAATGACCACAACTACATTTCCATAACACCAACAGCCTTGACAAATCATTTGCTTGTTAGCAGCTGGGTATTTGTCAGGCCACTCACAACCTGTCCACCACTTTTCATTGAAGTATCATTTTTTTCTCCCACTTCTCATCATCATTTACCTGTACTCTTCTCGATCATCTGTTCTGTTACTATTTGATCTGGTCCTTTCACACCATCTATATGTCAGCATATCATCAAAATAGATGGAACTGTATAGAAATGACAATTTACATATCTTGCTATGAGATAAACCGGCAGGAGCACCTCAATCTGAGTAAAGCGTTACATTTATAGACTGTATAATACATTTATTGTTTTGTATGAGCAGCTCTGTAAGGTTAAATGCCAAAGTGGCTGGTTAATTCACTGAGTTACCCGCCAATGCTAGTGCCATTTTTTACCTACATTTGGCAGGTGCTAATTTCAAGCCCTGCATGTGTCACAAGATTTTAGTATTGAATATGTCTATTAAACACAGTCAGGAACAGGAGCACAGGAGCTGCATGACAGCAGTTATTGGCATGTGAACTTATGTAATGAGTTAAAGTAGGCTAGTTAAAGGGCTTAAAGTAATCAGTGGAGTGTTTAAAAAAAAAGAAAAAGCTTTATCACCTCTACCTACAAGACGTTAACTGTGTTTCGATCTCTGATTTATTTAAGCTTGCCAAAATGAGAAAATTATTGATATTTGACTGTTTCAAATAATTGATGCAAAACTATTATTTCTAGCTACATTTTTCATTTTCAAGGTAAATATTGTTTAATTCTGTGGCAGGTGATCTGAGGTTAGCTATTTATTTTTAGTACAGTTTGGGGAAAAATTGTCATAAATTCTTATTGCTGATTAAAACATAATTAAGATCGAAACTATATATTCTGCACATATTTTGTCACATCCCAGTCTCTCCCCTCTCCCTGCTCCAGAGTGGGTTTTCCAGCACTCTTCTAATCCCCAGCCTGACAAATCATTAGTGTCACCTGCTGTTCATTACCTGTTGTCTATATACAGTGTACTCGTCTTTGTCGTGCATGCTCTGGCCACATAGTTCTTCTGCATGAACAGTAATAATCAAGAGGTTTAAAACTCAAGAGGATCTGCCATTAAAGATTTAACCTGGATTAAATCAAGTTTTATCTTTTAATCCAGTTGCACCAAACATTAAATCATGTTTAATAATAATCACAATCTTGTTTAATCCTGGTTTTAGTATAGTAAACTTTGATCAACTTTAATCAATTAATCTTTAAACTCAGATATAAATTTCAGTTTCAGAAATGGCAGCAAATTGCATAATCAGATGGATTGCAAAGAAAAAGATTTTTGTGCTCATTGTCACTCAAAAGGAAGGAAAAATGTATCAATAATGTTTGATCTCAAAAGTAACATTGTTGTTGTTTCCTTTTTTAGATTGGCAAATTTATCATGATGGACAGTGAGAATTAATTCCAGGTCAGGATTTTAATCAGAGGTTAATATTTTAATCGCTGATTTGTTAAGCCATGTTCAAAATCGAGTGAATTAAAATACTTGGATCAACAAATCCTTGATTAGCTCTGAACTCTCCTTGTCTATGCAGCCCACCTTGAGTGTTTAGTAATGATAGCTGAGGAGTTTCCCCACAATTTGGTATTCTTCATTGTACTTTTGAGACAAGAGCTTTTATTTTATTTCATTCAAAAGGTGGCTGAAGCCTGCGGCTTCAAACATCACTGGTGCAGTATTTGTCCAGAGGCTACTAGTAGTGTCTATAGTTGTCACGAGGTGCTGCAGGTGCGCGGGTGCGGACACAAACGCGTAGCCGCTAAATACATCGAACATCTTTATTTCACCTTTTAAACATAAACGGGTTAAACATACGAACTAAGCACACCGTGTGCTGACACACAAACAATGAAGGCCAATACTGGACAGACACAGGCAGGTATTTATACACTTAGTAATTATTAACAAACAACATGCAGGTGGGGACAATCACATCACGGGACAAAAGACACAGAAACACAACATAAACAAAGGGCGCGTGGCGGCCATCGCCATAGGGACCGCCACGCTCGTGACAGAGCCCCCCCTCAACGGCGCTGCTCCCGCAGCGCCACAACGGCAGTCCGGGGGGGGCCCGGGCCCGTGGGGCCAACGTCCCTGTCCGGGTGGCGGTCCTTGGCTGCAGCGACGGACACCCGGGGGCCCCCCACCGCGGTGTCTGGAGGCCGAGTGGCCTTGCCATTTCCAAAGCGCGGGGGCAGAGCGCTGACTTCCTCGCGCTCAGCCGGGCGCGTGACATCTGCCTGTTACCTGACTCATGCTATGTTTTATGACGATGATTTATGGATTACCCCTACTGCAAATAAACACACCGAACGTCTGCACTTGCTTCCTGCCTCTTCTCCCATGTTACACACGTTGCAGCAGGTGTGGAGGATTTTTAAAGCTCCAATTAGTTTCACAAAGGAACGACTCAATTCTGTTATTTAACACAGTCTGTATACAAAGACAAAGTGTAAATGCACCAATGAGACATAATGAGACTCATCACAAGGAACAGATGTGGACAGCACAAGTGAGAAAAGCAGGAAGTAAACAGGAAATGTTCCATACAGACCGGCACATCGAGGATGATAGGGACAACATGGGGACATCAAGTTGGGCCTGATGGAGCTGTAGTCCAGTGTGGGGCCTGAGCCAGAGTCCAGGACTAGAAAAAAAAGGACTGGACTAGGGTCGGAGACAGGGACTGGAACTGAAGCTGGAACTACATCAGGGACTGAAACCTGGGCAGAGACCTGAGACAGGCACCAGGCTTGGATTAGAACCTGAGACAGGGACTAGGCTTGGATCAGAACCTGATACAGAGACCAGGTGTGGATCAGAACCTGAGACAGGCACCAGGCTTGGATCAGAACCTGAGACAGGGACTAGGCTTGGATCAGAACCTGAGACAGAGACCAGGCGTGGATCAGAACCTAAGACAGGGACTAGGCTTGGATCAGAACCTTTTGACAGGCACCAGGCGTGGATCAGAACCTGAGACAGGGACTAGGCTTGGATCAGAGCCTGAGACAGGGATCAGGACTGAGACAGGGACCAGGACTTCATGGTTCATGGTTTACCCTGTGAGGGGCTCATGTTTTAACATCAAATAGAATATGCCTACTTTCATTTCAAAATCATTTTGTATTTTGAATAGTATTTTACTTATTTTGCCTATCACTAGTCACCACCCAATAACCTTCAGAGACAGGATACAGGTAGTCCTGGGTCCTAGCCCTTTAACTGTAGTTGTATGCTCAAAATAAAGTGCACACTGGAGAAGGAGCCCTGGGGGTTTCCCTGGCGGTCCCATCATAATAATAAGTCTTCTGGGATTTTGATGGAACAGGCCACTGCCAGGTTCAATAGTGTTAGAAACACTTTAAAACTGAGAAAGATAGGGTACCAACTAGGGAATACAGAAAGACTTATGAGCATGCATGAGGGAAACAGCAAGTCTTCATTACCCATTGGACCTTTCAGGTTTTGTTTTGGGTCGTTGTGTCCTGACCAGTGCAGGAGGGATCATCGATAATAACTTTTAATACGAGTTGGACAGTGTGACATATTAATTTGAGTTTTGCAATCATGAGATCATGTTGGGAACCGATCCATCATTTTCATCAGCCAGCAATAAGAAAATTAACATTCACTCAGGTCATCAATCTCCTCCAACACACACACACACACACACACATTTACTCAAGGCAGATCTACATCTAAAGTAATTAATCAGAGAGAGAGAGAGAGAGAGATCGAGAGAGAGATCGAGAGAGACAGAGAGAGAGAGAGAGAGAGAGAGACAGAGAGAGAGAGAGAGACAGAGAGAGACAGAGAGAGAGAGAGAGAGAGAGAGAGAGACAGAGAGACAGAGAGAGACAGAGAGAGAGAGAGAGAGGGAGGTTGGGATGAAATATATGTGGAGGTGTTGCAGAACAGCCCAGACTTTGCCTCATGATCATTGTACTTACACCTTCCTAGTTAGGTCCTGATTTTCCTTTGTGTTCCAGTGTGTCCTGGTTCCATATTTGTCATAGTTCCCAAATTCCAAATGTGTTCTAATGTTTCCTAGTTCCCTTACAATCTTAGAAAGTAGTATAGTTAAATATAGAACACTAAAAGGTTCTGCGGTTTGCCCCTCTTAGGAACCCTACAACAAGAGACGCTACGTCTCCCTAACAGAGACGGTTCCAAGTAGAACCCCTTTCGGAAGCTAAGTCTTTGGACCCTTAACTATCCAAAGAACTTCTGAGGAACCCTTTTTCTCAGAGTGTTATTTTATTGCTAGTTTCCCAATGTGGACCAAGTTCCCTAGTTCCCCTAGTTGTTCTAGTTGCTAGTTTCCATATGTGGTTCAGGATCCATAGTTCCCCTAGTTGTTCTAGTTGCTAGTTTGCCTATGTGGTCCTGGTCCCCAAGTTCCCCAGTTTTCCTTGTCCCTCGTATATGTGTTCCCTGGTTGTCTAATTCCCCAGTCATTGTGGTTCTTGTTCTTGTTTTCTGGTTCCCCAATTGTCTTACTTAATAGTTTCCTTGTTCTAGTTTCTAATGCTTCCTGGTTCCCCATTCTTGCACTTGTCATATTTCAGAGTTTCCCTATGTGTTCTAGTGTGTCGTGGTTCCTTATTTTTTCTAGTACCTAGTTTCCCTATGTGTTCTAATTTTGTTATTTGTTCAGGGGTTTCCTGGTTCTGTAGTTCTCTGTTTGCTTTGGTTCCTAGTTTCCCAATGTGTTCTAAAGTTTCTTTGTTCCATAGTTTCCCTGGTTCTTCTAGTTGCTAGTTTTCTGTGTGGTTCTGTATCAGGACTTCATTTATTTATTAAGACTATAATCTTCACAACGACTTCCTGCAGTTCCATCCAAACACTTCTCACTCATCATTCAGGATTTTTCAACACAGCAGCTGTTAGTTTATATTTTCGAGTCAGCTTCGGTTCTTCTGCAGAACTTTGGTTCTCACATGCTTCTGTCTCTGCAGGTAAAATTACAGAACAGCCTTGATTTTGTTTTTATCTAAAAAGTGCTTGAGTACTGAATATCTCACTTTCTTTAATCACTTACACACATTTCTCTGTAACATTTTTAAAAAAATTGGAAATGTAAAATTTACTCTTTTCTAATTCTGTTACTAAAACTAATGCAGAAAACATCAAATAAACATCTAAGACTACATTTATATAAAACATTTAGGGGGGCTAAAACTTTTTCCCAATTTAATTACCCAGCAATAAAAACCTTTAGATAAATCCTATCAGAAACAAAAACAAAAACAAGCAGCAACTCAAAGTAAAGAAATTGAAAGTTTTTACGTTCCTATTATTACAGAAACTGTAGAAAACAGTTTCGGGTTCTTCAGGTAGCATGCACCTGTCCATACCTGCAAGTTTAAATAACACCATTAAGGGGTGTGCATTTATGAAGTCAGTATGTACCATGAACCTCCACTAGGGGGCACTAACCTAGCTGTAGATATTACATGGAAACATTAAACTAACTCTCCTGTGTTAAACCGTGATAAAACATTTAGTTGCAGTAAGTTTTCATACTTTTGATACTTTACATTTAAAAAAATAATATAACACAGATTACTGCTTGATATTCTTCTGGATTGTCGAGTTGATGATAATTCTGTTATTTTAATAAATGATGTAATGGAGCAAACAGAAAAATCATTACACCATAAACAAGGTAAAAACTGAAATTTACTGTTTTAAAACTAGTAGAAAAACAGCAGTAGGTTAATTGAATTACAGGAAGAACTGGTAAAAATAGCAGAAAGTGATACATCTCTAAATTAAAGTATTAACAATTTATATATATATATATATATATATATATATATATAGCAAATAATAATATTTTTGTAGTTTTTTTCTTACCCATATGTTAAATACATTACATTTGATACAATACAATATTAATATTTAATACAAAACAATTTACAGTCCAAGTAAAGCACAAACTAGTGTTCACTCGCTCTAGTGTACAATAAGACACAGTTCTACTGTATATTTAGTTTCTGTTCAGCAGCACAATATTTCATCAGCAGTAGATCAAGTGGCTAATTTATTTTGTAAAGGACAAACTGAACTGAACAAATTCTAAACTCTGATAAACTAATACATAAAGTGCCTGTTAGTAATTTATTATTATATAAAATAGCGTAATGAGGTGCTGTACGGTAATACTGAGTATTTCTATCTCAAACAGGATTATTGAAAAGATAATGTTAAAAACAAGAGACACTGCCTGAAGTGGAGACAATCTACGAGCAGCTGCTGAGTAAGCAATGAAAATGAACACCTAATATTATAATGACAATAACACAGACAGACAAATACTGACATTTTCAAAATCAAAGGAGAAGATGGAGGCTGAAGCTGAGGTGGAAGCCGCTGAAGAGCAAAAGCCTGTTCACTTGGATGAAGGTGAAATGAAGCTCAAACCTCAAGACAGAAATGTAAAATAAATATTTTATTTAATTCTGTATTTATTTATTTCTATATTTATTTATTCATGTATTTATTTATTTCCACATTTATTTATTTATTTCTACATTTCTGTCCCACAACTACAGTTGTATGGAAAGGTTTGGGCACCCCTGGCCAAATGACATATTTTGTTGATTTTTGAAGTGAAAAGAAGTAAACACAACCTCTGCAGCAAACTATTTTAAAAATGACGTTTTTTCTGCAAAATTGAAGTTAAGACTACTGCCCATGGAGCAATGGCCTTTTAGACATTCACAAATCAGACCCTCACTGAGATACTGATAAAAGTGAAAAAAGATAACGGATGTGACTGGAAAGCTGCCAAGATTGGGCTTTAATGGTAAAGAACTCAATGCACAATGTACACGGCTATAGTCCCTACCAGCTGCAAGGAGAGCATTTACAGAAGCAGAATGCTCGGTCAGGATCCGGAGAGCATTGCGTAAGCAGCTACGGCCCACTGATTAAAATTATGAGACTGGGGACAAAGTATACTACAAGCGTGTTGACTGTGCTGAATGGAAAGGTCCTGGTGTGGCCATCGGGCAGGATGGGGCAGTGATATTTGTGAGGCATGGGGGTACCTACATTCGTGTACATCACTCCAGACTCCGAAAGGTAGATACCCCCTACACAATGCAGGTCAAAGTGGATGATCAGAAATAGGTCACTGAAAACCAGACCATGTTGCCGAATGTCGAACAAACTGTGATGGACAATGAAGCTGGAAGTGAAAGTGTAGGAGAGATCCCCACACATGATGATGCTGAGGGTAACTGAACAGCCTGACACATTACAACAGCCAAATATAGTTAGAACTCAGAGAGAGTCTAGCTTTAGTCTGAAAACGGGACAAAGAATCTTTTACACAGACAGAGAAAGTGGTGGGTTACGCACAGCAAAAGTTCTTGGCTGAGCAGGAAAGGTTACAGGAAAACATAAGTAACTACTTCAGGTCCTATCTGACACCTATTGTGGCTGGGATTTTGACTCTTTGTTGAGTGCACAACTCTTCCATCACCAAACCTGAAAGCTGTTCCATTTTCTTTATTTCAGCTTCTTTTAATCCCCTGACATAATGATCAAGAGTCGTACAGGTGGTTAGCGCCAATTGTTTGTCTTTAACATTCAACCCCACTGTGTCTAGCAGTTTGAAGGCTAATATGGCGTCTGGAAGAATCATGTTGAATGCATGTAGCCTGTTGTATCTCCGTTCAAACTCGACGATGTAATTAACCATCAACATGCAGTTTTCTCTTGTGATCCAATCAAAGTCAGTGTATGCGTCGTATTGGCCGTCCTTTTCCTCTTTCAGAAACATAGTCCAACTTCTCTAATATTGTGTTCATTCCATCATCTTTGTCCAAATCCTCCGCGGGTATTTCTAAAGTGGCGTCTCTCGCGCTTCCAGTTAGCAACAAGGCTACAGCTAAAGCGAGTTGGGTAACGCCTTTCCACATTTCGACTTAATTTTTCCAACTTTCGTAGGATTTCTTTTCCCCAAAAGGTGGTAGAATTTTGTAATTTTCAGCAGCCATCCTCTGCTACCAATGTTAAACCACTGACGACAACGACGAATGCAATACTTCAAACTTTACTCACTCAATAGCACCGACACTAAAAACGCTTATATATAACTATATCATTTAACAGCCACAATAACTATTTTATTTTCTATTTTAAGTTCATCAAGAAGAAAGTAACTGTGCATTAACATTTGTAGAAATTTTTTATTTTTAAAATAGTTTGCTGCAAAGGTTCATTTTACATTTCTGCCCCCCATTAATTAAATAATTTATTTATTAATTTATTTCTACATTTCCACCCCACATTTGTTTATTTATATATACCCCCCCCCCCCCCTTATTTATTCTAAAGTCCTGTATTGTCCTTCATACCTGTCACACTGATTCACTGACCCTCAGTCCCTCAAATGAGAGATTTTCTTTTGTCCAATCAATTAATTAGTGCACAGAATTAAGAGGTGTGATTCAAAGATTTATACAGTTAATGGATCATTCAGAGAAAAACACAGATTCATAGATTTCAAAGATATAATCTGTTGATGTTCATAACCTGCATTTGTGTAAAAGTACTGTGTGAATTTTGCCAATGCCCATAATGCACCGTCCTAATGAACAAAAATAAAGACAAATGAATACTACTACTTACTACTACTACTACTAATAATAATAATAACAACAATATTTATTGACAAGGCATTTTACATTTTGAGTTTAAAATTTCAAAGTGCTTTACAAGATTAGAAAGTAAAAACAAAGTATTTATGATCAACGATCAAAGAATGAAAGACTTCATTAAACTATCACCTAATTAATGAATAGTAAAGCAGGGCATTGTAAAGAAGCAGAGCGTCAGTTTAAGATATTCAGAATGATGGAAAAAAAGCCTGAAAGTCCTGAAAAGCCAAAAATACTACTCCACCAGAAGTTACCACAGTTAGAACACTGTTTGGTCTGGCGGTTTGTGGCAAGTTGAGTCCAACATCCAGGTATTCAGTGGGAACATAAATCGGACAGGCTAAAAAATATAAAAAATATTTAAAGAAATATGGACGCAAAAATAAATAAATAAATCATACCCACTTGTATTATGGTGACGACAACTTAGTGTTGAAATGGGTAGCAACAAATATTTCTCTGTGGGACTGAAGAATATTACAGTCAAATGCTGATGATAGACAAATGAATAGGGTTTCAAGAATTTTCTCATTCTCACGATAAAAATCACAACAAAATACAAATGGGTATTTTACTTGGATCAAAATACAAATCAGCTGAATTACGCATCCATTCTTCAATACAAGAGCTTAGACTATTTAAAAAGTCTAGTTGTGTTTCTGTCTGAGCTGAGAAATGGAAGTGAATAATTGTGAGCTGCACAGCACAGGTCAAGGCCTGACAATGTCAGCGATTGTGCAAAGACGTCAGTGCAAAGGAAGCAAATAAAGCTGAAATACGTGTGGGGGAAAATAGATTATTAAATGAACTACTGCACGACTGAAATGTGTCACTAAAATATTTGTCTATGGGACTGTGTGTATGAAATGTTGTTGTTTATTGTGGAAGCAGTGACCATATTAGAATTTAGAACACGATAACATTATGCTCTGATGTCATAATTGATCAAAGATTCCACCATCTGATGTCATAATGGTAAAGGTGCAGGTGATTCCGTACACACTGACAGTTTAAATCAGTCTGTGTTAAGACACCGAAGAGGACAGAAGCCAAAATGAGTTATCTCTGTTGCGGGAGCTCGTGTTGCACTACGGTTGAATTTGAACCCACAAAGACGAAGGCAAAGGAGAAGAACTTCAGGAGAGATGGAATTGAGGTTAAGAAATCCAAAAAAGGAAAGAAGAGAGGGAAGAAAAGCAAATGGAGGAGATTCTGGAAGAAAGAAAAAAAGGTGGCTTGTGAAGGAAACTTGCACAAAGAAGCTGAAGAAAGCAAAGAGAGTCAAAAGCCATCAAAAATAGCTGAAAGAGGTGATGGTCCAGAGCTGCCAGTCATTCTTGTGTGTGCCAGCTCTAAGAGCGTTTCTGCTGGGATACTGGAGAGCAGTGCAACTCCATTACATGAGACCTTTGACATCACGAAAGAGATAAACAAGCTAATGAACATCTTGATGGATGAGAATGAGACGACCACCAGCCGGCCTCTGAGTGAGTAAATGAACCAAATGAACAATGAACAAATTTTTATGAAGACAAAGATGGACAACTGTTGATATTTATTTATGTTAAAACAGGAAAGCAAAGACTGAGAGTGATGGGTGAAGCTGAAGCCATTAAACAGCTCATGTACATTCTCCTGGATGAGGAGGAAACTAATGACCAGTCTCTGGGTGAGTAAAAAACATTCATATCAGACAAAATGAAAAACAATAACCGAGCTAAAAATATTACTGATATAAACTACTCATATAGAATAAAGGTTAAGCAGCTCAGCACCGACTTCCAAACATCACCTATTAAAACTTCATAATGCTTCATATCTACTACTTCTATATTGCTTCTTAGGTTTTTCACAAATGCTGAAAAACCTCAAACGATTTAACAAAGTTTTAATGAGAAATTCATTTTAATTTCAGGAGAAAAGATGAGACGGAGGATGAGCTCTAAGGCTGAAGCTGAGGCCATTAGAGAACTGATGGCAATTTTCCTGAATGATCCTGATATAAACAGCACACCACAGAGTAAGTAAATACAATAGAAGCAATATATATATATATATGTAAAAGAGTATAAAGGTGTCACTTTGAAGGTGAAAAGACAGCAAACTCATAGCGTGAGAAAAAAAAATGTCAAAAATGACACAGCTGTAAAACTGACAATATGAACTCATTTAAAAACAGAGAATGAGACGCTGAAACTGCTGGATGCTGAAGCTGAGGCCGAAGCCATTAATCAGCTCATGAACATTCTCCTGGATGAAGAGGAGGAAACTAATGACCAGTCTCTGGGTGAGCAATACAGAGTAATATATCTATAAGATATATCGCTAAAGATATGACTGATCTCGACAATAAAGGTTAAGCAGCTCAGCACTAACTTCCAATCGTCATCTATTAAAACTACATCATGCTCAATATAATGCTACTCATATATTACTTCTTACAAAATAGAATGTATGAATGAATAAAGAAATAAATAAAAAAATGAATAAAGCTGAAAACATTTAATAAGCTATTTTAATAAAGAGTAGGTTTTATTGCAGGAGGAAGGGTGAGATGGATGTTGAGCTCTAAAGATGAAGCTGAAGCCATTAAAGAGCTGATGGGAATTTTGCTGGATGAAGCTGAAACAAACAGCACACCCCTGAGTGAGTAAAGAAAATAGGAGAATATAAGACAATTATAAATGTATAATTTTAAAGGTGAAATGATATCACACAATTAAATTTTGCTTGGAAAATTAATAACAAATGAATTCCATAAAAATGACACAGCTGTAAAACTGACAGTGTGAACTCATTTAAAAACAGAGAATGAGACGCTGAAACTGCTGGATGCTGAAGCTGAGGCCGAAGCCATTAATCAGCT
>JAOUQW010074009.1:0-13335 GCA_028565825.1 Olivaichthys viedmensis
TTTATTCAGCACATTCTGTATCTGTGCTGAAGTTGCTGTTCTCTCTCTCAGTGAACAAAGCTTTATGTATTGCTCTTTTGATGGTGTTCTCACTTTTGGTCTGTGCCTGATCGTGCTTTGGATACGACTGATCCAGTTCCAGCAAAGCGTTTTAGAGTGCCGTACAGTGGCAATGAAAAACAATCCCAGATTTATTAATGTAGTCTCAGACTTTTGGACCCCACTGTACACATCATGAGGGTATTTTGAACCCTTTTTAGCACAATTGCCTTATTTGGTGGATTTGCTTTGTTCTGTAGGTTTAACAAGTGCCGTGATTGTTCCCTCTGCAGGTAATTGAGGAGTCCCGATAGCCGTGCTGCCGAATCTGTGAACTTTTATTCACGACACACATTCCAAACCATTTTTAAGACTTAATTTAACACACACAATTATTCATATGTTGAATATTTATTTTATAGCGCTATTTTTATCAGATTTTGTTAACTTCATGTGCTCAGTGGGTGGTGTTTATTAATGCCTATTCTTTATGACTTTTCAATGAGGAGGAAAATATGTGGGGGGGGGGGGGGGAATATGTGCTTCAGGGGTCTTTGGTCATTTTAGCATGTTTCAGTCTTTTTTTTATTATTATTTTAAAGAAGAGTTTAGATTTTAGGTCTTGGCATTTCTTTGTATGAAAATAAGAAGTGACATTTTGTATTGGATTTAAACTGGTTTAAACTGTAGTTAACATATTTGTGCTTTGGCGCTCTTCTCTCCGGGCCAGCATTCCATAAAAGCGCAAACGCTGCAGTGACCAATAAATTGCATTTGCGATAAGAATTTGTCTTCGTGGATGAGTTACTGTATGTATCTGACACAAAGATGTGCACTGGTGGATATTGTGACCTTGCGCTCCCTCTCCGAAGCCCTCTGCTTGTGTTTTGTTTTTGATATGCAGCACACACTGCAGAGTCTGACGCAGGAGGAAACCAGTAATAGGACATTGCTCTGCTCTCAGCTCCCTTACTCAGGCTCATTTGAATCATACATTTGCAAATATGCTGTGTTTTTAAATGTTACATTTTAGCTGCAATAAAAAAAACTGCTTCAGCAGTTTCTGTTTTATTCCAGGTACATTAAGATTAAGGCATTTGATGGGCTCCCGAGTGACGTAACAGAAAAGCGTTGGTTCCATCGCCGGGAGATCGCGAGTTTTAATCCCGACCATGCCATAGCCAAAGAGAGAGTATAATTGGTCCTGCTCTCTGGGTGGGAGGGATGGCATTATTCTCTTTACTCTTGATCAGAGTGACACTAGCCAATCGTGGGCGTCTGTGAGTTTCATGTATACGGAAGAGGGCAGTTGGTGTTTTCCTCCAAGTGCGTTCAGCTGCCCTGTGACGTTGCATGAGCAGCAGTTCGAAAAAGATGCGGTGATTGGCTTCATGTGTCTCAGAGGAAACATGTGTTAGCCCTCATCCTCCCCTGGTTGGTAGCTGTCCTGTGATAGGGGAAAACTAGCTAGTGGGTGGGAATTTGCAATGACCAAATTGGGAGAAAAATGGGGTAAAAATCAAAACAAAACAAAGATAGCATTTGATGATCTAATGTAGATGAACAAAGTTTGGCTTGTTAAAATTCCAGCTGATGTGCTTTTTAAACTAAAGCAGCATTTTGCAAATGTACGTACAGTATATGATACCATATAGTAAGCAAGGCTATAAATATGACAATAATTTTTTGAGATGATTAAAGTGACATTCCAATCTGTTCGAGAATAAGTGAGTTTAAGACTGACAGGCCAAGCAAAGCCTACCCTAATCTGCAGATCACCAAATAATATTTTTCGATGAGCCAGATTTCAGTTTTGAGTTACAGCAACGTGGCAATTTGTTTTTTTCTCAGCTGTGTATCCTAATGTAATAATGGGAGGTAGTGGCTTGTACAACAGAAGTTAAGAACAAAACAAATTTTGTATAAAAATTGAACTCATCTTAATACCAAATTTAGGTGAATATGCTTCAGTTCCACCCGTAATGAACCCAGATGATAGCCGGAGGTGGATATGCCTCCATGGGAAGGTGTAGGAGAGTATTTATGTGTCTGTTTGAGAGCCAGAGAACATTTGATAGGCAGATGTTAAACGTCCGCCTGCCAGGTTACACAGATGTTCAGGATGGAACTGTGGCTTTTGGCTGCACCGCTGCTTCAACAAGGCCAAGACAGAACGCTCTTCTGTGCAAAAGGAAACATGGCACTACCCCTGGAAGGACAATTGAGTTTCTCTATGAGCTTGTGATAATTTTCCAGTGTAGCATTTTCAGAAACTAAATTGCCACAAAACAAAAAAAAAGTGGTAACGTGATCAGCTGCAGTACAGGTCTCTCTGCCATGATGATGTCGTCATGATTTCCTGTTCAGCAACAGGACTTCCTATTAGTAATGGCTGCAATGTGGCCGTTATCCCATTCACAGGTGGCTCAAATGACCTCATATCCTCCTAGGGTTGACCTCACTTCATCCTGCTGCCTGTGCCCTCTTTGACTCCTTTGACTTTTAGGAGGACAAAATGACAGGGAGCCTCCATTCAGTGCACCGCTGTCCCCTCAGGCCAGAGAAGTTCTCTAAAGACCACTTTAAAAGTCAGTTTTCTGGGCTTTTCGAGTCAGATGTGGACCTGCTACTGAAACAAGAGAGGTTCTCCTCTTTAAAGAGAAAGACGGAGCAAATAGGGGGAGACTTTTTATTCATTTGGCAGATACTTTTATCCAAAGTAACTTACATTCATTCATTCATTGTACATAACCATGTGTCCAATTTAGCATCACAGTGGATCCAGAGCTTAACCCCGGAAGTACTAGGCGCAAGACCATAGTACAACCTGAACGGGACGGCAACCGATCACAGAACAAACACACACACACATCCATATGTAGTGCCAATTTAGAGTAGCCAATCCACCTACAGGGCATGTTTTTGGGAGGTGGGAAAAAAACGGAGTACCTGGAGGAAACCCGCGTGAAACTCTGAACGGACGGTAACTGGAAGTCAGGATCAAACCTAGATCGCTAGCCATATGTGAAGCTGTAGTAACTTCCATTTCTCGGTTGTATTGTTACATACAGACGGGTGACCAATAAAAGGAAAAACCTGAATAAATGAGTGCATCCACAGGACATGAGGGGTCACTGAATAATTTTATGAGGATGATAAATGATGTAAATTATATGCTCTGGCCTTCACAGTCTCCAGATTCTCAACCCAATTGAGCACCTATGAGAGATTTTGGAGCGACGTGTTAGACAGCGGCTCTCCACCATCAGCAAAACATCAACTGAGGGAACATCTTTAGGAAGAACGGTTCTCCATCGGTTCCAGAGACTTGTAGAATCTACGCCAAGGCGCATTGAAGCTGTTCTGACGGCTCGTGGTGGCCTAAACACCTCACTAACACACTTTATGTTGCTTTTTCCTTTCAATTGTCACCCGTCTGTATGTTGGATGTGGTTGATGGTAAAACAGACAACACAATGCATATTGGGTAACTTAACCCAAACTATTGATTTCCCCTTGGGGATAGTGGAACTGATTACCCAGGGCCCCTAGGTGGAGAGGGGCCCCTTAAGGCACCTTCACTAAAAAAGAAATTTACATTTTCAAGAAAGGAGAAAGGGGGCCTACCGAGACTGCATTTGCAAAGAGCTCAGAAATTTGTGAAAGGTTCCAAGGTCATGATAAAATTATGAACCGAGACGTGTTATTATACATTGTTTTGTTGTAATGTTTCATTTTTGTCTATTATGCTACAAGGTCTGTCCTGCTATTTTTGTAACTTGGCGCACTTGTAAATGAGTGATCACCCTCAGGGATTTTCTTTTTCTGAGATTTAAATAAATGAAAAGGGAAATAAAGCATGCTCACCCTGCCAGTGGCCCCAGGATAGCCTTTATGCTTCCTTTCACTTACATCCTGGGGACATAGCGAGACCCAGAAAGGAGACGGAAAAGGGACAGAGGGTGTGAGTGTTTCCAGGGGCATGAACCAGGATTGGAAATACTGAGACGGTTCAGATGGAGCAGTGGCATTGTGGATAGAGAGGATGTGTGAGTCAGAGTCCATGCGCCCTGCTGCCCTCTCACAGGAGACACAGGAGACCGAACGTTAAACACATTACTCACTCACATGAAGTCGGATTTAACCGACTTCACCACTGCAATCAGAAATGTGTTATCTCTGACAATACTTAATCATCCCTACTGATCTGCACGACGTGATTAGAATTGATGCTTGTCTTAAGTTGATCTTCATAAATGATTCATGTTTTCTTAATTTGCCCCATAGGCAGGCGTGTTCTAGCTGCTCCCTGTGCTTAGCAACCAGTGGAGTAAACATTTCTTCTTTCATCATAGTAAAATCACATTCAGACATTGTACGGCTGCAGAGAGATGATTAATGTTAAGCCGGTGTGCTCTCCGAGTTCTCTGAGGCATCAGCAGTTTTCAAAAGAAAACAACTCATTCATCGCAATACAGAAAGAAAAAAAACAATATAGCTGGCCTTGCATGCAGTATAGACTGGTTTTGGACTCTACACTACAATTTAAACGTCTTAGATTAGAGTTTTAGATGCGAGCCTTTAAAAAACCCCATTGAAGGCTCTTTCACAAACATGTTATGATGCGTTTATGTTGGTTAATGATGAAAGCAGAACAGCGACCGCTTGTGGTGAGCGCCCTCACTACATTCAACAGGAGTCGCCAGGGTTCATCCACTTCACCAGTGCAACTATGTGACAGGAAAGGAGTAGAGAAATTTCCCAAAGGATTAGATGTTTTCATATAAATTGGCTTTTATATGACACCATCGCATTTAGTGCATCCTCTGAGCAGGACAGTGGGTGAGCGAAAGAAGGAGAGAGAAAGAGACAGACATAGAGAGAGATATTAGTCGAGTTAGTGTTGAGTGAAACAATGTGAGGAATGTGAAGAACAGGAGCAACTCCCACAGTTTCAAAAAATGCTTTAAACCCATCCAACCGTCCCAATCTTTCCCAATCTATACACCCTTCCTTTGTGACACTTTCCGGCTGTGCCGTCAAGGAAGTTCTCCACCAGGCTTTAAACATGCCATATCAGTATGACCCAGAACATAATTTAATTAAGTAAAAGTATTTCAAGTAAGCCATGAATGTCCTTTTTGTTCACTGGAGGAAACTGTTTTTCACTGTTTTTACACAATGTCAGCGATTAACTGAGTTGTTTAATGTTTTAAAAGCAATGTTTGATGGTTTTCGATGAATCCTTTGGTTTCCCATATTGTTAAAAAAAAAAGAGAGCGAAATATTCTTTATTTTATGATTTATTTTTTTAGGCAGAAAGAAAAAAGATAGAATCAGATCAGGACTGTGATGTGTGCTATGTTTTTTTTTGGAAAAAGTGTAGGATTATGGAGGGGTTCTTTTTACCATTAATAATGCTGATCTAACCTTCGCTGACTCGATTCCGTAATGGATTGAATCTGTCTGAAATAAATAATGATGGTTTAATAAAGGATTGTTAAAACTCAACCTTAATTGAATTAATTACCCACTATCTAATTGCACAATTATGGTTTAACGTCACAGCCCAGAAGTCATTATTCATGTCCCATTTTTTTCTTTATTACCACATTAAAAAAATTACAAACGAATACAAGGCTGCAGTAGATAACGTGGAACATTTTGTTATGTCGGTTGTCCTGCACAGACCCTCCCCCTTTGCAGATTAATACAGTATGACGATTTCAATACACATTTAACAAGTATTCAACACTTGATGAACAGAATGTCTTGCAAAGATATAATTATCTACTGCCTTTATCGCACTTTCCTCAGTATTAGCAGCCAATCAGTAACACTATCTTTAAACTTTAAGTAACAGGAAACACACTCATGATCTTGACACTCATTAATGATAATGTTCCACTTTTTCAGTGGTACATATTAAATCTGTCAAATTATTCATAAATCGTTTAAAAAGTCCAAATAAAGTGGTGTGCTCGAAGTATTCATCGCTTGTATTTGTACTTGATGTGCTTGTTCTGTTCTAGTTGGGGTTCTCGGTCTGGGGTTCTCATGCCACAAATTTCTAATTTAGCAACAAACAATGACGAACCATAGCGAAGCGGCTGTGAACCTAATCTGCTTTTTGAACACACCGAATGACAGAAAAAGAAAATGTTATGATAAATAAGTCGTGATGTTACCAAGAGTCAGTCATCCCAGTTTGATCTATAAGTGACATTTTGTGTTAGCTACCGAGGAACGAGCTAGCTAGCTTGCTAGCTGCTTCAAAGCTAGTTAACGTTCAAGTTTATTCTAGCTTGTTCCCCAAGTTTATATGTGGTGTTACAGATTGTGTACTTCAGGGAGTTGGGCATGTCCGGCGATCGTAGGTTCACATGCGAAGAAATCATTATACTTCTTACAAAATACGCCAAAACGAAAATGCAACTACACAAACAAAAGAAAACAGCAAATAAAGACATTCTGGAGGCCATAAATGCAAAAGGATTGAAGCACAGAGAGAGGAAAGATGTGATTTTAAAATGCAGGCAGAGGAGGGGTTTAAATGAAGAAGAAGAAGAAGAAGAAGAAAAATTGAGCCAGAAATGGGGCTTTACTGAACATTTGTCCTTGACACAGTTCGGGAAGATTCTCGTCTCTCATTGGCATTTCAGGAAGTCAGGAGTGGCTTGGCAGTGGAATTACCATCACCCTTCTTAAGTCTATCTCCAGCATCTCTTTCAGCTCCACCTGCAGCCACACCAACCCTTATGTCAGTGCCTAAAGGATCACATTCAGAAAGGGACATTAATCATCCATCGCCAGTCCAGCAGATAAGAGGCCACAGAACACTTTCCAGCTTTGAGAGACGGAGGGATACAGAAACAAAACATGCCCACTGTTTAAAGTGGAAATTGAAAAGATAAGACCAGAAACACTTAACCAGGTTTTAACCGAGCAGAAAAGGAGGGCAGTGAGCTTGAGAAATAGAAATTGCATTTCGAAAAATGTAAATTCGCGGGGGATGCACAATTGCAAATGGAACTGTGGTCATCAAATATTGTATAATAATATTGCTCCAATCAGTACTTGATGTTTGTATAATTGTGTCTGACTTCTCCAATAAATGTGGACCTTTTTATTGTGAGCTTTTTTTTGATTTTCTGCTCAGCCAGTAGGTTGGCCTCATTGGCCAAGGTACTTCCCATGCCATTGCGATCATCACCACGTTCCTTCTCCACCCAAGGTACTTCCCATGCCATTGCGATCATCACCACGTTCCTTCTCCACCCAAGGTACTTTTCCATGCCATTGCGATCATCACCACGTTCCTTCTCCACCCAAGGTACTTCCCCTGCCATTGCGATCATCACCACGTTCCTTCTCCACCCAAGGTACTTCCCATGCCATTGCTACAAACAGACCCAGCACCTTTTCTCTTTTTTTTTGGAACGCGGCCACGACTGTACACTGTTTCACCACCTTTATTGGTTTTAGTGCGTCATGCACTATAACGTTCATCACTGCTGTTCGCGCTCTGGTATGGTGTCATAAAGTCACATCCTTTGGGGATAGCCCGAGTCTCTGAGCAACCTCACAAGGTATCTTCCTGCCAAAACCTAAACCTAAGAATGTGACTGACATGTTTTGATCCAGGCCATCACACAGGAGCAGCATGGCACACAGTCTGAGCACTGATGCATTGAGGCTGTTCACTGCTGTGATTCATGGGCGCCTTGATTCTACTGAGCACGTCAGGACATTAGGATTTAGTTGCTCAGTCTGCACTGGCAAGAAGAAACGTTGCGTGCACCATGTCCCCCTTCACGCAATGCACGCACTGCAGCTTTAAGGGGAGCGCGAGGGGCGGGGCTACGTGCCCTGGCTTTTCGTACGACGTAATTCGTATAAACGTCCCGCAGACTCGCACGCGCTTGTTCAAAGCCCAGCCTAACGTTTCTGTGAGCGCGAGTGAAAGGGACGTCCGCATGGGTTCGACACAAGCCCCGTGAGATTCCTTTGCCTGAAAATATAATAATAATAATAATAATAATAAAAAATAAAAACAACCCACACAAAACTTGAGGCAGGCGAATAATGATAATGCGCGCTCCCGACATTCCGGCGTGCGACGCGCTGCGCGAGCCCGCCCTGCCTCGGCTACGTAGGCGCGTGTACTCCACAGCGCGCGCGCGCTCCCGCCCACCCGATCGCGCGCTGTGGAGTACACGGAGCTGCCGAAGCCCAATCACGAGCGCGCGCGCGAGAGAGAGAGACACAGAGAGAGAGAGAGAGAGAGAGACACAGAGAGAGAGACACACACACACAGAGAGAGAGACACACAGAGAGAGAGAGACAGAAATCCTAGCCAGCGCGTGACCGCAATTAAAAGCCACGAAATGTCGTCAGGGTGAAAAGCCGCGTCCATGACACCGAGAAGATGAACGACGCGAAGCCGCGGTGGCGAGCAGTGAGGAGCCGCCGCGTGTGACGGTAAGCACCGGAAAGTTCTCCTTGTGTTCTCGGCCAAGTTTAGGAGAGAGAGAGAGAGAGAGAGAGAGGGAGAGAGAGAAGTAGAGAGAGGGAGAAGTAGAGAGAGAGAGAGGGAGAAGTAGAGAGGGGGAGAGAGAGAGGGAGAGAGAGAAGTGGAGAGAGAGAGAGAGAGGGAGAGAGGGAGGGAGAGAGGGAGAAGTAGAGAGAGAGAGAGAAGTAGAGAGAGAGAGAGGGGGAGAGAAGTGGAGAGAGAGGGAGAGAGAAGTAGAGAGAGAGAGAGGGGGAGAGAAGTAGAGAGAGAGAGAGGGGGAGAGAGAGAGAGAGAAGTGGAGAGAGAGGCAGAGAGAGAGAAGTAGGGAGAGAGAGAGAGAGAAGTAGGGAGAGAGAGAGAGAGAAGTAGAGAGAGAGAGGGAGAGAGGGAGAAGTAGAGAGAGAGAGAGAGAGAGAAGTAGAGAGAAGTGGAGAACACAGGAGAAGAGCGCAGGAGAACACAGGAGAAGAGCGCAGGAGAACACAGGAGAAGAACACAGGAGGAGAACACAGGAGGAGAACACAGGAGAAGAACACAGGAGAACACAGGAGAAGAACACAGGAGAAGAACACAGGAGAATACAGGAGGAGAACGCAGGAGAATACAGGAGAAGAACACAGGAGAAGAACACAGGAGAATACAGGAGAAGAACACAGAAGAACACAGGAGGAGAACACAATGCACTGCACAACAGTTACAGATTCACCAGAAGGCCAATAACTGCTCTTCTGTCTGTCTGTTTGTTTGTTTGTTTGTCTGGTTGTTTGTTTTGCGCGTGCATGAAACATCTCCCTACTTACCCATTTATAAACTTTTCTTTCCGCCTCGCGATCCTCCAGGAGACTGATGTCAGAAATGAAAAAAAGATAAAGGGGGGGGGGGGGGGGTCCTCTCTTTTACTTTGTGGGGGGGTGAAGTCCTCCTTCTGGGCCAGCCCCAGAAATAGCAGAAACCGGCTCACTGGTGTGCCATGGCCCAGCTCGTGCGCATAATCTACCCCCCCGCGCGCTCCTTGTTCTGTCCCCGCGCGCACACATGAAACGGGAGCGGCAACAATGTAGCGAAGGAGAGCCGATGTAGCCGATGTGGCCGTGCCTCGCCTGTCCAACACGCCCTGTGAGCGAGCGGCCTGCAGGCGGCGCTGTGGCTGGCTGAGCACCAACTCTCGCGAGAGGACGCGCGGCGTGGCGCGCTCTCGTTAACAGGCCAGGTGTTTGTATGAGTTTGCCTCCTGCATATATTTAAACTGTTGTGAGCCATCTTTCTTTTCAAATGCACATAGCCAATTTGACTTCTGGCCCACATGCAGCCATGGAAGGACGGTGATGAAGTCCGAAAGCCAGAGGCGGTATCTCAGGCGGGATGTGGGTCAGCATTTACAGTTGGCACCTTGGGGCCCTTTGGGCCAAAATTGAAATGATGAGGAAAAAGCAGTGATGTAATGGGTTGCATTTGTCTGGTTTTTTTGGCCCAGACTCCAAATGAAGGACAAACCATAAACGAGTCTGCTTATCATTGACCCAAAATCCACTCACCATTGGCATTAGTGACCCTAATGCACGGGCACTGTAAAGGGGGGAAAGGTGGCGAATGATTCCAGGGGCCCTAGTCGCAGGGTTCTCAAACGTTTTGCACTCGGGGACCCCTTTTAGTGTAAAAACAAAGTTCAAGGACCCCCTTATGGTGAGGGAACCACTGTTTATAGCTGTTAGAACGTAAGTGAGAACAGGAACTAACTCGTTTCAGACGTTTCAGAGAAAGAAATTTGCCTTAACATAAGTTTAATATGGTTTAATAAGTTAAATAATAGTTTAATATAAATTCTTTTTTTTTTACTCTTAATATCTTAACATACACTATTTGACAATTTTTGTTAACTTGTGATAAGTGAAAATGAAGGAACATCTGTGAAACCCAACACAATAAATGTCTTCCTGGTCTTTTTTTCATTTTGTCTTAAGGGTGTGCAAACTTTTGCACCCAACTGTAGGAAATATGTAAATAAACAGCAGGCTGTATGTCCCAAATGTCACATTTTATTTTTACCTGCTTGTGTTTTTCCTCTTCTCTTCCTGGCCTATTTACAAATCCGACATGTTGTGTGCTGTCCTAAATCTAGAGACATGTGGAGGAACCTCAATTTTCCTAATTGTGCCCTTGAGGAACCCCCATGCACAATATTTGGATGTGAAATCAGTTTTAAATATAAAGTTAAACACATTAGCCCTTTTAATCCCATGACAATAACATGATTAAAAGGTTTTATATGTATCTATAGCAATGCTGTTGAACTTTCTGAATGAGGACTTTCACATCACCCCCCATCCATCTCTCCTTTTCTCCTCTGCTTTTTGACCTTTAAACTCGATGATGAGTGGGCGAGAAGAGGAAATGACCTGTGGAAACACCTCGAGGATGTATCCAGTCTGCTTTTAATCTGTGGGCTCTCAGTGTGTTGGGGTTCATAAAGCGACTTGCTGTAAAGCAGCGCCCCCTGGCGACCAAGAAGCTCACACGACAGTGCTTCTCTCTATGGAACTGTATCACTACAATTATATCTCATTCCAGCCTGCTGTGCATCGTTTCATCCATTTTTATTATCCTTTTATAATATTTTGTCTAGCATTAAAGAAATACTCGGCATTTTTCTATTATAAGTGAGTTTACGGTAAACATGTTTTCTGTTCTTGTTCACTACAGATGCAGTGAGAAGAGATTAATGGGGGAAAACGCTGGAGTTTTCCTTTTATTTTTCTCTGAGTATTTTCTCTGTATGTTTATTTATATAAGTGTCATTTTGTATTGTTTTAATCTTTCTCATTTGCAAAGCATCCTTCAGTGTGACAGCATGCAAATGAAAGCTCTTCTTCTTCTTCTCCTTCTTCTCTTTTTCTTCTCCTTCTTCTTCTCCTTTTTTTCTCCTTCTTCATCTCTTTTTTCTTCTTCTTTTTCTTCTCCTCCTTCTTCTCCTTCTCCTTTTTTTCTCCTTCTTCATCTCCTTTTTCTTCTTCTTCTCATTCTTCTTTTTCTCATTCTTCTTCTTTTTCTTCTCCTCCTTCTCCTCCTCCTTCTTCTCCTCCTTTTTTCTCCTTCTTCTGCTTCTTCATCTCCCTTTTCTTTTTCTCATTCTTCTTCTTCTTCTTCTCCTTTTTTTCTCCTTCTTCATCTCCTTTTTCTTCTTCTTCTCATTCTTCTTTTTCTCATTCTTCTTCTTCTCCTCCTCCTCCTTCTCCTCCTCCTTTTTTTCTCCTTCTTCTGCTTCTTCATCTCCCTTTTCTTCTTCTTCTCATTCTTCTTCTTTTTCTTCTCCTTCTTCTTCTTGTTATTATTATTATTATTATTGTAAAGTAGAGAGATGCTTATATTCCCCTTAAGACTGTAGTACACAGTTGTTCATGATTCATTAATAATACATCTTGCAGTACAGAGGTTACCCTTGTGGTGACTACAATATGTGGCTTGTGTTCATTTTTGGCATGTAAATGAAATAATCCATGGTGTCCTGGTGCAGTCACAAGCATCTGATGCCCCAAAGACTGTTGAGAAGGAGCCCCACCTCAACATAAATGGTTCTGTGGTTTCTACTGTCGAGTCACTCAAGTTCCTGGGCACCACTATATCCAGGAACCTGAGGTGGGAAGGGAACACAGCCTCCATCGCCAAGAGAGCACAGCAGAGGATCTTCTTTCTGAAGCACCTTCCACAGACTCTGATGATCCAGTTCTACACCACGATCACTGAGTCCATGCTCACCGCTTCAGTAACCGTATGTTTGGCTCCTCCACCACACAAGAACGAGACAAACTTCAGCGTACAATCGGGACAGCAGAAATAATTATTGGGTGTAATCTGCCAACTCTTCAGGACATCTATGACAGCAGGGTCAGGAAGCATGCAGAGCAATAATAATAACAATTTATTACACACACTTACAGTGTCAACAAACCATCCAGGAAAGGCTGGATCAATATTCTAAAAAATTCTGATGTTATTTATGGTATCACCATGATTTCTTTCTTTTTTTCTTTTCTTTGTAATTCTTTTCTAATGTATTTTTTTAAAGGAAGACATCACACAGTACAACATAACAACACACACACACACACACACACACACACACACAGTGTTTTTCATTCAAGCAGAAAACATGCACTTACCCTCATGGCCAGGCAATCAGTGGGTCCAACTAGAGTTTATCTTTTCCCCCACCACCAGAGAGAGCTGTTTATCCACTATAACATGGGCTACCAATTACCACATAAAAAATGGTTTATCACCAGCATGGAGCAATGCCAAGTGATGTTCAAATTATAAAATGAAATGGTTAAGAAAACAAGAACTATTTGAGAATGATCACTTGGACAGATGTAGAGGAGGTTTTCCAGAACAGGAAACAGATTTAGGACAGGTATGTTCTGGTATGTCCTGAATGCTGGGGCGCCACAATAGGGGGAGGACAGTGGAACTGCTTACCGAAGGCCACTGGACTAAAAAGTTTGCATGTTCAAAAGTTTTTTTCAAAACATTTTTTAACATGCACACCCCCAAATAAAATAAACAAACAAACAAATAAATAAATAAAAAATAACATGGCATTAAATTAGACTAAAATATACATTTTAATACATTAATACAATCTGTTCTCTTTGTCTGTCGAGCTACACGTGTACTCGTGATGCCTGATGTGATGCCGGTGCCAGATCCTGACACACTTCTCCTGCTGTGCCTCGTCTCGCCATCCGGACCTGTCTGACGCTCTGCTCCTGCCCTGTTCCTCCTGCTTC
>JAOUQW010074071.1:0-13329 GCA_028565825.1 Olivaichthys viedmensis
AGGCCAAACGCTTGGCATGGGCTAAGACATAGCAGCATTTCACAGTGGATCACTGGAAAAAAGTCCTGTTTACTGATAATTCCATGTTTGAGATTTATGGCAGTAACAGAAGGGTTTATGTAAGGAGACAAACAGAAAAGAGATTGATACCACAGTGGATCAAAACAACAGTGAAACATGCTGCTGGATTTTCAATGTGCTCTCAGAGTTTTAGACCCCACTGTATATAAATATAAAAACAACTCTTACAATATACAACTTTAACTTTAACTTTATTCCTTGTTATACGCAACTAAGCAGATCAAATGAATTTGAACTAATAAAGGTTTATTCACCTACCACCTATAATGATAATACTGATAATGATAAGTACTGGAGAATGATGTCATGACTCGGTATCTATCTATTTCGCTAGTCAGATGTGAAGGCCCCTTTGTCATTCGTTGAATGATACGATAGCAGTGAAGAAGCTGTAGAGACAGCATGTTACAGGATGTCATCACCTGTGCTCCATCATATCACTTGCCAAGTTCCCTCCTGCCACATCTGCAGAGCTGAACTGTGCAGGCAAGGTGACTCCATCCACCGGCCTGAACCCACTGCAAATACTTATAAATGAATAAATGTGCTAGCATGGCGATATTTAACTGCATGGCTATAGCTATTAAGGGTCCAAAAACTTGTGTCCCCAATGTTTGTTCCTTGCATCCATTTAGTGCTCTGTAATGCTTTATGAACTCAGCAATAGAGACAAGTTGTGTGTTGTTTTATCTTACATACACTTTTTGGGAAGGGAAATTATGAATAGTGGTTCTTTCTTGGATGTTGAGGTTACTGGAAGAGGTTCTCATATGTTCTAATAATTTTTCTAGTTGAAATAATTTTGTCTTTATGATTGACGAAGAACGAGTACAACATGGCAAAATGACTTGACATCTTTTTTTATTTGGATTTTCAGTGATTTCATGACCCTTATTGAGAGAATGTTATGTTTACAGTGGTATCATGTCAACTTTCCAACCGAGTACAGAGGAATAACAGTTCTACATCATCAGTAGTGCTTCAGCTTCCACTAGCCAACCCTCCTGCACACACACACACACGTACGCACGCACGCACACACACACACACAGTGACTTTTGACTACCATCCTAGTAAATCTTTCTCCCTTCAAGACTTACGGTGTGTAACTTTTTTGTTTTGTAAGGAATGCATTCAACATTTGGGTCAGTGCATAGTATCAGTTTGTGCAATCTAAATGGACCAACCAAGCAATTTTCCAAATGTGTATGACACTTGTTACAAACTGGTCATGGGGTCAGAAGAAATCCAATTTATGAGAAAAACTCTGAGGTCTGATTTGTGACTTTGGTTGAATTACAGTGTTCAACTAAGGAACCTTGTCTGTCTCCCTTTTTTTATTTTTTGACTCATCAGTGTTCCTTTGCAGTTGCTTGAGCATTAACCCATGCAAGCGTCAGTTCACTCACAGCTTCAGCTACAGTCAGCACCTTAAGCTAAGAGGCACATTTTCAATCAGTCTTGCGTGACTGCTATTTTTTATTCTTCCATGCTCTCTGAAATATTCAAAAAGTGGAGAAAAACTGGAGGTACCAGTTTGGGAAGTTACTACTAACCTCCTGAGTGTAGAAGGAATCTGCTATATGAAGAAATCTTTGCCAGCATAAAGACTTCATGAAAATATTCTCTCATTAAAGGCAAGATTACAACAGATAACAATTGTGCTTTACTAAGCAGCAAGAGAGAAGAGTCTGTAGATTTCTGAAAATGAGTTATGGATCAATGAGATAATGTTAAACCAATGTGACGGGAGGGATAAAATATGGAAAAATAAATAATATCATCAGATAATTTAAAACACACTGCCTTATCTGTGATAGAGGTTGCATCAAGGCACCATCTCACCGATCATTATTAGTTATGTAACTGAAGATGATCACAGTACAATGACAGTCGTATCCAGAAACATGTTTCCTGGCTATTTACTAAACAAAATCATCCAAACCGATTGGGTGATGCCTCACTGTGAAGCAAGTCAGAAACCTCTGCATATACTGTACAAGAACAAGAACTAGTTACAGAAAAGGCTGGATACAGCATCTTAACAGAAAATTGTGAGAAAATTGAAGATTTCAGTAAGTCAAAGGTTCAGTGTAGTTTGTGAAAGCACATCATATGGGATTTTATGATAACTTCTATACGATTCAAACTGCTTTCGCATAAATTGTATTTAGCTTCAATGAAATTGGGGGACTAAACAAAAGCAGTATTATTCCAAATAAATCAAAAACACATAATAAGGTCACAATTTGATTTGTATGACATTTGTCTTTGTATCCAAAATCCAAATGTCAGCAAATTTCAACAATTGGTCTGCAGTTTAATATATTATTGATATCAAAAATACAACCCTAGTTTATTTGAGTGAATTGCATGGTTTACACTACAGTAAAATGTAGCAGACAATTAATATAACAATTAAGATAACAATTTGCCTGTTGTTGGGCCACATAGTCATTGTACAATTCTATATTTTATGTATAGATTTTCATTTATACATGAAATAGAGTTTTTGTGATATGGTGTATGGACTTTAAAAAATCTGCATGCAGTATAACTAATTTGTGAGAAAATACTTTTAGCTATTAAATTATGTTTTTTTGAAAGTTGTGGTAATATTTTCTGATACCTACTAAATTTCTTTAGCATCATTCCACAATGTGACCCAAAATGTGCTATTGTTTTTTCATGACCTTATATAACCAAAAATGCTGATCACATGACAATTTTTAATTTTACTTTAAATGGGAATTTAAATGTAAATATCCTCTGAAATAATTTGAATGACATTGTATTAGTTGCGTGTTTATACTGATTTTCCCTGCATCATTTATAAATGACAATATCCATCAAATAGTTTATATTTGCTGTTGGTTTAAATGCAAAAATGACTTTTGTCACTTTGCACGTGTATCCTCATTTGTGACTTCTTCATGATGAATGCATAGAAAAATTATTGGCATTCATTGCCCCAGTGGCAGTCTTAAAACTTCCTTGTCTTTCTTTTGTGCAACTTTTGATCTGTGCACAGAGGACTTTGTCCTTTGTCAGCCGATGTGCATAGTTGCCAAGGTCAAAGCTGTGTTGGGAACTGTGCTCATTGGCCTGTGGCTATTCAATTTGTTGTGGGGAGAGGGAGCTGATGAAAAGGAAATGCCTCACGGGGTAGGAAACTACACAGTTCAGAGAAAATGGCCTAGACATTTTCCTTTTTCACTCAGTTTGCGACTGTAGTAATCATTCTTGGGTTAAAAGAGCCAAGTGAATACACCATGGATAAACACAAATGCAAGAATAAAATATACAATGGGTGCAAAATGTGTGTACAGAGGAGACACAGTGGGATTCCCTTCATATATTTCGCACAGGAGATGCGTAATGAAGACTAATGAGATCATCCAGCACAAATAGTGAGAAAACAGGGTTGTTATTTTAGAAATCTTTGGTAACAGGAAGTCTTATGTTAGGAAATAATATGAACTCTTAAATTCTACTACATTTTAATCATTCGCTACAAGAGTATTTATTATTCTTTGCCCCACTTTACATTTTTTATGTATGTTGTTCTTTATTCTATGCCTTTAGCACAAAATGGGCTCACTTGCAAATTTCTAATAATTTGCACGACTCAAGTCATATAAAAGTACTTTTCTTTTGAAATTTGAATTTGAATACCGTAGAAACCATGACAAATACGAATTTCTCATGAGTTCAGATCGCTTCAGCAGCATAGCATAGAAAGGCATACATTAAATAGAAATACATATCAAAATTTAAAAAAAACATACGTTTTTGAGCATTCTTAAAGGGGAAATATTTTTTCCCTTATTTTATTCATTAATTTCCTTATTTATTTCCTGTTTTTTTCCTATGCTTGAATTCAGGAAAATATCCATTGGGCTTTGAATCCTTTATGCTATGAAGGGTTCTGCAGCAACGGTAATATTGAAAAATCCCACCTCACCAACACACCCACATCGGCGCAGTTCCATTAATTCCTGGCTACAAAAAAAGCAACTGGGTGAGAACGGGGAAAAAATGGCTTAAACCTAACCAAATTAGCAATATGCTGGCATTCTGCCACAAACTGCATCACTACACTTAATGTGTGTGTTTTGCAGAAATAAAAAAATTGAAATAGAAAATTGGGCCAACTGTATTCGGATTCTCGGTTATGTCTTGATTTTATAACACCACCTGCTTTGTTAAAATGGTGCTCTCCGCTAAGCACTTCTTGTCTTTGCAAGTTTGTATAGGCAGGATAATTGCTTTGCTGCTTAAAGATTGTCTCGTCCCGAGAGAGATGCGCTTCAGCGTAGCGTTGAATTTTGTCCTTGCTTTTGTCCTCGATGTCATTCTCCCACAAGTCCATTTTTTCTTTTCATAGTGACGGGGTTAACTGCAATGTATGAATGAAGTTTCGCTATGTTGCAGTAGGCTGCTGTATTGAAAAGGCTGCTTAAGTTGCAGCCTAATTTGTCGATACTGTTTGAAGACTCGACCATTGAATTTACTGCTTTGTTGTTTTAACGAGTCTTACATTCCAGTCTCACCAGAGCATGTGGCAGACTCGTAACACTTCCAGATTCCTTGAAGTGGACTAGTAAGCATTTTGTCTATCATTCCTTTCACATCTTAAACACATTCAATTCAATTCCATTACATTTTATTTGTATAGCGCTTTTAACAATAGACATTGTCACAAAGCAGAAATCCGGATGTAGATCTAGATCCCCAATGAACAAACCAGAGGTGACAGTGGCAAGGAAAAACTCTCTGAGATGACATGAGGAAGAAACCTTGAGAGGAACCCATCCTCTTCTGGGTGACATCAGTGCAAATTACAGTATGATCATTACACTATGTACAGAGAAAAGGCAACAGCACTAAATGTGTTAAAGGATACAGAATGTTTGATAAGATCACATTGTGAATAGACGTCCTGGGTAGAGCATGGGACAGTCTTTCTGATTACAGCAGCAGTTCTACAGTATCCAGGTGAGATTATCCACAGCAGCAGGAGGTGAGTCATAATGCAGAACGCCGAAGAAGCAGGAGTAGAGCATCAAGATCAATTAGGCAGGTCCAGAGGGCAAGAGGAGCCACAGCAGGAGAAGTGTATCAGGATCTGACACCGGCATCACATCGTGCAGCAGGAGTGCATGTGTAGCTTGACAGACAGTGGCTTAAAGAGGTGTATATTGTATTCGGGTGCATTATTGTCCTGTAGAGGTGTGTTTTAAGATTATTTTGAGGACATGAGCGGTGTATGAGTGCCACTTACAGTTTAATAGAATTGCTTTGATGTTTGCACCTTGTCCACTAACAAATACAATCGGAATTCCAAAGTTGTTCAGTTTCAAAACTCATTGTTCATGGACGTTGTCTGCAGTCCTTTTCAAGCTTGCATCAAGCACAATTAACATGACATGACTTGCCAGTTTTCTGAAATAAAATGGAATGTCATTGTAGTGTATTGTAGGGCTCGTGTCTTGTATTTATCTGTCCACATATCTGTAGTTATGGCACTGCCGGCATCTTCCAATGCCTGATCATCAACTTCAGAAAACAGCAACCTCCCCTTTCTCAAATTGTTTTAAAGGGCTCACTTGTTGAAACAGTTGGGTCATTCAGGTACCTAGGTACTGTCATGTCATGTAACCTAAAGTGGGACAAAAACACAACCTGCATCATCAAAAAGGCTCAACAAAGGCTGTTATTCCTGCGACAGCTGAAAAAATTCAATCTCCCCCAGGCAGTACTGGTCCAATTCTACACAGCAATAGTCGAGTCCTTCTTGACCTCCTCCGTTATTGTCTGGTATGGTGTTGCTTCTGCTCAGGCCAAGGGTAAACTGCAGTGCCTCATCCGTTCTTCTGAAGAAAATCATCGGGTGTAGCCTGCCGTCCATCCAAGACCTGTATGTGTCCAGAATAAGTTGAAGCAGTTGAAGCAAAAGCAGCACGACACACAAAAAGCTTCTTCCCACAGGCAGTAGCGCTCATTAACAGCTCTGAATAGGACCATTCCTGTATAAATGCACTGTGCACTTTGAAAATTCTTTTAATAATGAAGTATGCAATTCCATGACACAGCTTGCACATATAGTTGTATATACCCTGTACATTTAATTAGTTCAGTGCATTTACATTTGTAAATTTTTACGCATATATTTATATACATACTGCAACGACTCTGTGTTTGTCTTTGTTTTTATTGTATAGTTTGCACTGTTGTATTGTATTATTTGTACGGCTTGTATTATTTGTATTTGCACTGTTGTATTGTATTATTTGCACCATTTATATTACTTTGTTGTTTTGTCCATCCATGTTACACCAATTCTACCAAGACAAATTCCTAGTACATGCAAGTCTACCTAGCCAATAAAGTGATTTTGATTCTGATTCTGATTATTCACAGACTCTGGCAGTATTGGCTTTTGTTGTTTTGACATTTGATTGGCTTTGTAACAGACTGTCTGATGGTGGGGTAGAACTAAGTTCTACATCCACAGTCCCATATTTATTGTCTGTTAATAAGTGCCAAAGCCCAGAATGTTCAGCCTTGACCACACACAACATCGAATGGACGCAGATCAAGTTACCAAACCTATCCACAAGCTTTGACTTAATGTGTGCTGGTCCTTTTTTGTCTGACAACTAGCATGCTATTGGGCTTACTTTTAATGAAAACTGCTTTGCCCCATCTTGCTCGCTTTTCCATGGCCTCAGACATAACAAATCGTATTTGAGGCACCAGTCTTGAGACTGTCGTAAAAAAGTCTCTTGTAAAGTGCTTCACAATCCAAGATAACGTAACTTGTGCTTTTTTGTTCTGTTGCATTTTTCCTATACTCTTCTCTTTTGTCCCTCTTCTTTATTTGTATTTTGCCATTTTGGCTCTTAGGATGCATAATAGTATTTAGAAATAAAAGGCCTCCAAATGAATTGAATGATCGTTTAAAATCGAGTAAGTAATTTGATACTGTGCTATTTTTTACTGTATTTGAATTCATTTTTTAATATTTGCATTCACATTTGTTTAAGGTCAAAAATATATAATAATGATGAAACCCAATTGTCTAACGATCTAAAAATAACAGCCTGCTGATAGTCATTTCTTATTCAGTCAATTGTAATAATCATAACCACATCCTAAAAAGAAGTGTGTGTGTGCAAAAAAAACCCATTGCCACCTCCGTTATGCAATATGTAACCTAGAAGTAAATTTATAATCAATATGAAAATCATAACCACAGTGTGTATCGCTGTAGTTCATTTTGATATGTGATAGTGCAAACCCCCATTAATTACCACTTGTGTTATATTTCACTGATCCTAATGGATTTCCTGAGGTGTCTAGAGGACAACTGCATTTTCTCCAATGTCTCAGGCAGATATGAACAAAGTCTTTCACTTGCAGGACGCAGAAGGTGCAAAAAATAACAAAATACCACACCCAGCTGATCAGAGAAGGGCACAAACATTAGCATGGAGCAGGATATAATGGAATAAACTGAATTAGAAGTTATTACGTATTTGGGTTGGAAGACAGTGCAATAAAATTTAGAGTGCAATAAAGTTCTCCTCTGTGTGCTAACATGTATTTAACCTGATCTCAGGAAAAATGATAGCAACAACAGAGAGCAATTTCATTAGATTTCAGACAAATGGAACATAAGAGTTGTACATTTGAAAATGTATATTTTTCAACAAGCATTTACTTGCTTTAGATTTAGTGATGCTTTATTTTACATTTGGGCTTCTTTGAGCACTTTTGGTTGTTTTAGAAAGATAGGAAAATAAGATATGTTAATATGATTATTGAACAAGGTTAGAAATGAACGGTACAATCACTTCTGCTGTTCATTATCAACATCTGCCTCTCTTTGTTTCTTTCTGTCTCTCTCTAGGATGATTAAGAAACAAAAGCAGAAGACCTTTACACAAGTTCTACTGCTCAGCTGCATGCTCACACTCTTGCTATCACCAACCCACATTGCAGGACATAAAGGTAAGTGTAGGTTTATTTATTGAAACTTCCAAGCTAATAAATTATAAGCATAAGATTGTCATGTATAATCACACTACCTATAACTGTATTTTAAAGGGACACTTCGACCATTGACACATCTGTTGTAAACCTGCCTATTCAGCTCTGACAGCGGCAACACAGTAGTCTCTAAAATGAGATTTCCAAGATTGAACACTATTCTGTTCTGTATTGACGTGCTTTCCTATAACTGCTAGCCTTTTTTGCAGTTTTTGTGGAAACAGGGAAAAACAACACTTTTAGTATTTTCCTCTTCTTATTTTCCACTCCAAAGGCATTATTCAAATGAATTGCCTTCAATAAATAAAAAAAATGGTCTTGTTCCATAACCAGTGTGATTAAGATAAACACCACACCACTGAAGCTAGCTGGCAGCACTGATATCTTTATTGCCCTATACATCAACGGCTAGCAGTCAGGATTAGTTGATCATGGTAGAGATGTCCAGTTTTATGATGTATTAACGCAATGCATGCTGGGTACTGATGGGCAAAAACACAACAACAATAAAACGTGTTGAATTTGGTCAAAACACTGGGCCTAAGCGATATAGTGCTGTGCTACAGAATACAACATAACATGACAAATAACATATTAAACACTAATTTTATGTCGTTTTAACCAGGGCATATACACTGGCATAACCAGGAATGCATTGTGGGTAGGCCTGAGGAATGACTATTTGCTTGTCACGGATATTTTTACGTGACTAACAACTCCAAAGGCAGCAAATTGCTTAGAATTATATTCCAAACTGTAGCATGCCCAACAAGGTTGTAATAATTCCTTAACTGAATCAATGTATGCATTTTAATTACTACCAATTTCACAGCAGTGTCAGAATAGCATTCAAATATTCTTGCGTTGTCCCTGAAGTGATTTGAAATGGTTAGAATGAATTATTTTTTTTCACTAGAAAATGTATTACACTAAAGTATTTTCAGTCTCCACTGGCTCGAGAATATTATTATTATTTGCTTAAGTGCCATGATTGTTTTCTTCACTGTATTGCCCAAGTAACCACAATGTGAAAGAAATAATGTACGACAAATCAAATGCTAACAAATTTTACATTAACAAAAATACATTACCAGTCAAAGGCTTGGACACTAGATTGAATATATATTTTTCATTGTCTTAAAGACATTTTGATAAAGGCTTATGGTTAAAATTTGTTTTTAAGACAAATGTAAATAGTGACATTAATGCCCATGTATACATTTATTTCAGTAAAAAAATAAAAGCATTTTAATAAGTAGTTTTTACTTAAAATTAAATTGTTTCCGCCAAACAAGTAGTTTATCATTTAGAAGGTTAGGAGAAGCAGAACAACGAGTCGCTCGGTTTATTTGGGAAGTTTAAGAAAAGGCTCCTGGGTGAAGCTCCCTCATGAAGCTGGATGAGAAGATGGTGAGAGTGTGCAGAGCTTCATCAGGAACACTTTCAAATTTCAAAACAATTTCAAATAGAAAATAGTGTTGATTTGTTGAGCACTTTTCTTGGTCACTGCATAATTCCAGATGTGTTATTTCATAGTGTTAATATCTTCATTATTATTCTAAACTAGTAGAAAATAGTAAAAATAAAGAAAACCATTCTATCAGCAGGGGTGCACAAACTTTTGACTTGTAGTGTATATAATGGGTAAGATACTTGAGACGGCTCACGTATAAACATAGCTGTTTTGTTCCTTTAATTAAGACAGCTCACTTATATACATAGCTGTTTTGTTTCTTTAATTTCCCTCAGGCTATACATTGCAAAAAACTTTGCCGCTATGGATAAGAGCATCTGGTGTATGAATGCAGGATGTAAAATGTGCTTGAAAAAAAGAATATTGCAGCGTTTTTAAATAAAACCTCTGTTCTTTGAATACTTTCATCAGTGCAGAAGTACCCCATTGTGCCACACAACAATGTGGTCATATGCGAGCCAGCTTACCTTGACGAATAGTCCATTGCATGTGCAGCTGTAAGGCAGCTTTTGGCCCAATTAGGGACGCATGCTTTCGGGGAAATGGTGGTGGCTTTGGCTTGCTCGTCCTCAAGGTGCTCATCATCTTAGCGGGACTGGAACCGAATTAGCTTGCAAGGGTTCAATTTCCATCTGATCATTTTGGTACACTCCTAATTTCCCCGGGGTTTTATTTCTGGAATTGTATATCTATTATCATTCAAGTCAGGCACGGCTTCTGGAGAGCACTCAGTGTTGGGAGGAAAGAAAAAAAAATTCTGACTCAAAATTGAAAGAAAACGAATATATGTGCATTGTGCATAATGCCGCTGAAGGTCTAACATGCTTACAATGTGCAACTTACACTATCTTTATTTTATTACGCGAAATTAATTAATTATGTCATGTCAGTGTAAGGATTGCAAATGCAATTTTTTTTTATTGAAAGCGTTCATGAATAGGTCCCTTTTTCAGTGCATAACATGAACCTTCATTCCTCTCATAGGGAGCTAAAATATGGCCTTCCCATTCATCAGTACTACAGTGATACAGTAATTAAAGTGGAATGAAAGATAACCATACTATACAGTGCTACGGTTTTTGGTATACCATGGCATCTGCTCACAATCAAATTATTTGGTTAGGGAAACAGCTATAATGTATTTTAAATGCGTTCGTTAAGAGGGTTTACCTTAGAACTCAGCAGTTTAACAAAACAGAAGTGCAGTTTTCTCATTTTTGTCAGTCACTTGTAGTATATTTCATGGGATGTGCTGAACCTAGATGCCATTATCTACACCAGTATAACCATGTTAACGGTGTAACTATTTCAGATTTCCTTATCCCGATTTGCCACCACAACAGTATACCATCAAACTTAGTAATAGTAGGAACCTAACCATAGTTTAGGAACTTACATGTTTGTGGAACTTGTGAAAATGCCTAGATATCTAGATACCTCATACCCTATATGAGTGTAGCCATTTTTATATTTGAAACAAATGGAAAAATAAGCAATTTGTTCAACAACCACATCTCCATGTTGTCAAACATACATATATACATATTTCATAAGTGCACAAATGTTTTATTTGTTTCTTTGGCAGCTCGTTCTGGGAAAATTGGTTCAGTTTCTCTTTCGGTTTTTATAGCTTGCTGGAACATTTTTTTTTGCTGGATCGGCTTCAAATATCACAGCTTTTAGTTTTTATTGTGTGGGTGGGAAAAGTAAAAAAAAAAAGTATAAAATGTATTTTTGCCTCTAGTCTACGTGGACAAACATACAGTGCATACAACCTTTACCAAATGTTGTGTGTCCCATCAAGAAATATTATCATAAGGACACATTCTATCATGTTTTTAATCAAGTCTATCACAAAGTTTTTAATAATTTTCAATTTAATATTTTTATCCACAGAAGGCATTAAGTTATAGTTACACTTAATGTTATAGCTCAGAGGCATTTGGTTGGACACAAAAGTTGTAAGAATTCTAGCGTTCCATTTTGTTGAATAATACAAGTGCTAACTCTTCCCCGTAGTCCTAATTTTCACTATTCATTTTTTTTCATACGAGTTGGAATGTAAGATCTCTTATAAATTTGTAATTGTCAGACCGTTTTGCTTATTTACGTCTTATTTAGTGCCTTTTGTAGCACAAGCTATTAAATCATTAAATCTTCTCTTCTGGTTTAAGGGTCAGAGATATTTTGTATTTCATCATGGTGCCTGAAGTTCAACAATTTACCAATTCTGAAGTTAGTTATGTAGAATCATACTTTAAAATAAAAGTGGACATGATGCTTATGATTCACTGTAATAGGCTATTTCACAGTTATATTATTATTATTATTATTATTATTAATAGTAGTAGTAGTATATAATAACAGAATATAATATTATTATATAATTACTTAGAACTTATTCTATACTTATTAACTTGAAAATCATAGAATGAACATGTAGAAAACATCATCAAATCCTTTTGAATGGTATGAAAAGCTATTTTATTTTTAAAATGTTATTATTATTATTATTTGTATTATTATTATTATTAGTAGTAGTAGTAGTATTTCCTTAGTTTACTAAGTTACTAAATAAATATAGAATAAAGAACAGATATTATTTTGCAGAGGCAACATCATCAAATCAACATGATGATTCGCTGTGTGACTGCATCAAAGCCATAAATATATATGTATTAAATGCAGACAAAGCAGCTTGTCACTTTTGCTCAAATCTAAGTCCAAGAAACTTTAGTGTCTGCTAGGCTCGACTCATTTCAGGCACGTATATAGAATGTGTTAGGGAATGTGGGGGTGATTTTGGCTGTCACATTATCAGAAATGCATTGTGTTGTTCCTCCTCCAAATGTGCCCTCCATCTCCATCTCCATCTCCATCTCCAACGCCTCAACACATCTTGGTTGGATTAGAAGTGCAGAGCCGACCGAGCTTATCTATTTGTTTGATCGTTCCTGTGGATGAACACGTCAGGCCTCTGGGAGAGATGGTGACCTTATCTTTACCATGAACGAAACAGTACCTGAAATAGCACAGTGTTCTGGGTTATTTGTCTTTGTCCCTATGCATGTTTGCACTAATAGAGTTCAGAAAGTGGGCAAAAGCTCGCAAGGTAAAAAATGTCTGGCTAAAACGTTATCGTTGACCAAGCCCCACTCAGTTTAGGCTCATATTTAGAATGTGCTGGGGGACCGTGTGGGTGATTTTCTGAAGTTTAGCCATTATTTCATAATCAAAGTAACGAGTACAGCCTTCAAGAGAACTGTAAGCGTAGACAACACAAACTTATTAAAGTCCTGTAATACAGACCTCTTCTTGTCTTGCACTGATATCATTTCCTGTCCACTCCTAAAAAGGTTAACTTACTAATTATACATTAATTTATGAGAATGATAAGCATATAAAGAATTCACTATTAAAACATTTCTGATTTTATGTATTAAAATCCAGATTTAAATGATCTATACTACTTTTCAAAATTCTAATATAATTGATTATTGAGATATATATATATATAGATATATAATAGATAGAAATATATATGGAGATATATATAGATATATAGATATCTCTCTCTCTCTCTTTATATATATATATATATAGAGAGAGATAGAGATTATATATATATATATATATATATATATATACACACACACACACACACACACACACACACACACACACATGTGCATTGGGTAAACCCTAACTTCCGTTGTCAC
>JAOUQW010074086.1:0-13328 GCA_028565825.1 Olivaichthys viedmensis
ACGGCTGTCACGGCGAGTTTAGTTTGTTTTCCCCCGATAATTGTAAAAGAGAATAAACATGTTTGAATTACTGAGCGGCTTCGCGTGTGTGTCTGCATCCCCGAACCCAAGCGTGACAGTTTACATATTTTTATATCTATTACCTGACTTGTGCAGGTCAAGGATGATGATGGATGACAGTGGTGATGGATGACAAAGGGATTTTACGTGTACAACCTCATATTTGGCCCAAAGCAACAATTGTAAAATAATAGAATTGTCAATAATTTTGAAAGTTATGTTTTTGAGACAAAATACTATTATTTAAAAAAAAAATAATTAAAGTATTTTCTGCAAAAGCTTGACTGGAGAGGAGAGCGTTATACAATCAGTTTTTGTGTTTTCTTTTAAAAGGTGCCAACAATTCTGGAGTTGACCGTAGCTCATTACGTTAGCTACCATTTTTAAGCATCGTTAATAATGTTTATGGGCAAAGACATTGGAGAATTTGCTTGCCTGGTGGACTTACTAATGAATGTCCATGCCTGATTGGTTTAGAAATGTAGAAAAATGGGCATGAATTACAGTGCATAGTTATGAACACGCACAATCACATACATGTTCTCTCGGAATGGGTTTGAACGGCATAACTAGGCCCATGTATTCAAATGCTTATCTATACAAGCACACACACATCCCATACACACGACTGGAGAGCCTCGTGTGATCCTCTCTGATAACTATGCTCCAACTGTGAGCTCAGCTTCCATCATGGTCCACACCCTGAAACAACATTCCCATTAAAACATGTCATAACTCCCATGTGCACATGCATGCATTCGCCCATATTCATATTTTCTTACACACTATTTTTGTTCATTTTCTTCCCCTTTCTAGATTTCCAAATCACAATCAAGCCTTTAACAAACAGATTCAGCCCCTCTAGCTGGCCAAACCTGTAATGACACTTTCTACTGCGATAAGTCATGAGTATTTATCTACTAAAGGTCATAATCGGAGTCATCTGTCAGCCATGATATACTCATAATCCCCAATCCTCTCCTGCAGTACACAAAGAAATGGAGGGAAGAATGAACTCTTATAAAGGGAGAGAATGAGAGGCGATCAGAACGTGGTGCAATGTTTTTATACACACGAGATGGCCGATGTGTGATATGCGGTTTATATAAGTGTTTGGGGGTTAAATATAGAGCAGGCAATAGGCAGAAGTGGGATGAGTGGAGCAGTGGTGCAGCTGAAAATCAAACTGGCTTCACACACACACACACACACAGGCATGCACATACACATTTTCACATCTCAGCTACCTTTGCTCTATCCTGGTCTCGTGTGTATGAAGTCTTTTGAATTTATTTAAACAACCCGACTCCAGACGCCCTTCTCCTCTCTCACTCACGCATGCAAATCTCTTGCTCACATAGCCATTCCAAATACAACGCTCTCTCTCTCTTCCAGATGATAGGCGGGCTTCAGGTGGCACCGTGCCCTTTTTTCACATAACCATGTAGAGGGAAAAAAAAAGAAAGATGAAAAAAAATTTAAGGGAGGAGTGGAAGGGAGAAGTTAAGGTCTTGTAAAAAAAATAAAAAATATGCAGAGTTCACATGAGTACAAGATCCTCATGTCACCCCGAGACAAAGCAGAGAGAGAGAGAGAGAGAGAGAGAGAGAGAAATACATTGGTAGAGGGAGGGAGAAAGAAAGAAAGTATGAAATTAACTTGACAAAGTGAGATGATGAGCTGGAAAAAAGCAGAACACCAGAAAAGAAGAGAAAGTGGAAGTGGAAGACAGCAGCTGATCTAGTGGGAAAGATGGTGAAGGGTGCGGTGTAAAAATTCACTTCCTTTTCCTTTAGGATGAGACCATGACTTCCCCCTTCTATTCTGCAGAACTGGGTCACACTAAGACTATCAGAGATAGCTGCTTTATTAAAAGCAATCACACGAAAAGCAGACTGATAAAATAAATCTGAAGAAATTAAGACATAGTCGAACCACACGGGAGAGAGGGAGAGAGAGAGAGAGAGGGTAGAGAAAGAGCAGAAGAAGATGAAGAAAGAAAGAAAGAAAGAGCGGAAGGAAGGAAGAAAGAGAAATAAAGAACAGATGAAGGAAGGAATAAAGAAGAAAAAAGAAACAATGAAAAAATAGCTGAAGAAAGAAAGAACAGATGAAGGAATAAAGAAAAAATAGCTGAAGAAAGAAAGAAAAAATAGCTGAAGAAAGAAAGAAAGAACAGATGAAAGAAAAGAAAGAAAGAAAGAACAGATGAAAGAAAGAAAGGATAGAAAGAAGGGAGGAAAGAAAGAAAGGATAGAAAGAAGGGAGGAAAGAAAGAAAAGACAAACAAAGAATAAATGAAAGAAAAAGAAAGAAAGAAAGCAATTCCTGCACTCACTGGCAGCTTTGATGAAGCTCCTCTGGTACTGGTAGGTCATCAGTGGTCCTGGTAGCGTCCTGCAGCAGACAGAGGACAGGATAAAAGGAATAGATGAATTGGTGTATAAATGGACAGACAGAGACAAACGAGGAGTGACCCACCAACAGATACAGTAGTTTAGGGCTTTGGGCAGATAAATGGAGGGATATTAAAGTAAAATAATTAGTAAGTTTATCGGCTTCGTGTGACACACTCAGAACCTCACATACAGAGAACAAGCTCAGCAAGACACACACACACACACACACACACACACACACACCGGACACAGTAAGGCTGTGTGTGCAGCAGGTATGGCCTGAGGTACCTGAGGTAGTGTTTGATGGCGCTGGTGATGGTCTTAATCTCCCACTCAGAGCTCTCCAGTTCCACATCAGCACATGTTTTGGGATCTGATGAGTGAGACGACTCATAGTTATTATTCTGCTATGTACATGAAATATACACCACCATGTCAGGGTCAACATTGGATGCACCTCTGGAATATGGAAATATACAGTAAAGATAATTATTTAAATATTTGAATAAATATTATTTAAATATTCCATCTTGAGCCAATATGGTTTACTTTATTATATCTAGATTTTTCCTTATTAAAATAATCTTATTACGTGCAGTAGCTTCATTGCCACTAATAAGACTATGTGAAAGTGTTTTAGCATGGCAAGCTGGTTTGAATGTGCATTTAGTAGCAGGAGATTAGGAGGCGAGCCTTAGGAATTTTTTTTGTTGTATTTTAAGCAAAACTAAAAATTCAAACATCTTAGTTTTTCTAACATTTACACTCTTTAGGACCATTTCAAGAGACACACAACTACTTTTTCATCTTGAAATAGTACATTGTTTTTTAAACTTACTTTCACAAGCACGTAGTACGCATTGCTATAACAGTGATCATGTCTGTGAATTCCTCTCTGATGTTTATTTGCTGTGATTTACTGGACTGGACATAATTAGAAACCTCATCAAAAAGTGACATAAGGCGTCATCCCCGTGTTGTTATACTAAGCCTGTGACTGGCTACAGAACTTCTAGGCTATTAGCTGAAGTTGTTCAATACCTTTCACTGATGAATTAGAACGGTGCTGCTTTAAGGCGGTTGTCGGTGCCGTCTTACCCATTGTGAGGCTCAGTAGTTTTTGCACTTTTGAGTTGACACCGACTATTCTGTACAATCCCTGCTCATCAATGCCTGATGGAAAGATCAAGACACAGTATTAGATACAATGGCAAACTTACTTATAGTGATGTGCCTAATAATGATTTCACATACTGGCTAACCCTGGCGTGTGACACGCAAGCATGGGCGCAAGGAAGTCATACCTCTTGTCTCTATGGCGTAGATAAACTTTTTGATGACGTTGAAGCCGATCACATCTAACTGGGCCACTGTAGAGAGACAGGAAAGATCAGAACAACAGATTTGTGGATTTTTTATAGGTTTGTGTATTTATAGGGTTATAGGTTATAGGTGCATGTGTTAGTGTGTTTGCACAAAAATATGCGAGTGTGTAAGGGCAAGCTAAAAAAAACAGCAGACTGTAAAACAAGGTGAATTAGGAACTTTCTTGTACAGCACTCACTAGCTTCATTCTGGCTGTCTCGATTCAAGTTGTACACCTGTGACAGAAGAGACATTTGCATTCACAGACACATATTACAAAAAATGTCACCATGCAATAGCAAAAAAAATCTGCAACTGGGTACAGGACTTATTAAAAGACCACACCAATTACAAATAAGATGTAGTATTGTATAAAATTACCTAGATGTGCAGGCTCTAGGCAAATACCTTTTCTAAAACATAATCAGGCTAAAATCCAGGATATTAAAATTAGCGCATATCTCAAATCAGTCTTTATGGGGCCCTTCAATGTGGCTTTGTCTAGATACAATCTCTAATATGAGAGATCAGAATAGAATAGAGCTAGCTGAGATCTGGAATAATCTCAGAAACCAGAAGTGCAGACAAGCTTGTGCAAACGATACAACTGAGACTGGGGGGAGCGTCTGAAACACTTCCTGTTTCCCTGTGTGTGAATTCCCGTTGATATAAAACAGACAACCAGAGCGATCATTATTAAACAGTGGCTAAAATCATACATGATCTTCTATATCACAGTGTTGGGCTACCATATTATTTGGAAATCAAACCCCTGCACTGCCGTTTGTGTTGGTGCCTGCCACGACACCATGATTCATCAAAACCATTTAAAGTGCAGGAAATGCCTTCTTTTCCAGGAATGCTATTAAATCATACATCTTTTGCAACCAATTACACACCACTTACACACAATTATTAAACATTTTCACTTCAACAAGTCTAGTCAGATGAGACCAAAATGAACTTTTTGGCCATGCACACCCTCGGCATGTTTGGCAAGGAAAAGCAACTAATGCTACTACTGTAAAAATATAGTGGTGGATCATTGATGCTCTGGGGCCGTTTTGCGGATGGTGGCCCAGAGGTTCTTGTGAGGATTGATGGCGTCATGAATTCCACTAAATACAAGGATATTTTAGCCCAAAACCTGATTACCTCTGCCAGGAGGTTAAGACTTGGCCATAAAAAAAATTCTCTTTCAACAAGATAATGACACCAAAAATACATCCAAATAAAAACAGAAATGATTGTGGTTGCAGTTTTGCATTGGCCATCTGAAGAGGGCAGTCTACCTGCACAAACCTAATATTAAGGAGCTTGAAATGTAGATGAAGGAGTGGTTTAAGATCCCTCTACCTTGTTAAGCATTACACGAAGAGGCTCAGTGCTGTTATTCTTTCCACAAGAGACTTTACTAAATATTAATTGTGGGAGTGCCCGAATTGTTTAAGCTCAATAACACTTATTGGGTGCCATTTATTATATGAAATTTTGCTCATTTACATGAAGGGTGCAAATCATTCTGGAGTTGACTATATTTATGTATCATACAAACACATTATACATTTGACACACTTCACATCATGCTGAGGCAGAGGAACGTGACCATCTGATATGGAAAGATAAATGAATAACATACCGGCTCCCTCCCATCCATAGCCTCCATCCACAGCCTTCGGTCCTCTTCTGACAGAGCCTGCATGGTTATCATCACGCCAAGCCTGAAACACACATACACACACTTGTTATAATATCTGTATTGGAGGTTTTCTGGAGCTAAGACAACACCTATACCTAACCCTGAACTTAAATTCAGTAACCAAAAAAGGATTCTTTTGGCTCTGTCAGCTACATGCAAGTTTGACCTATTGTACCTTCTGATAATGTCTATACATTATCAGAATTTCACATTTTCTTATTATTGTGAAGACTTTCGGCTCTCATACAGGGCGCACAACACAAACACACACAAGTGCATACTTTTCCTTCTCGTACTCACTTTCTCACCTCCAATAATGCCCCATTCACTACGGTGCCACATCATCAATCAGATGTGTCTCTCGTCCTGAAGATCCAATTCCCCTGCTCTGCAGCCATAACTCTGTCTTCAGCTGCCATCAACTTATGACATTGAATGTGCATGTTTGTGTGTGAGCATCTATACATGATGTATGAGACAGTATATATTTGTGTCTTACATGCATTAGGATTGTTTTTTCCACACAGAACTTTGCCATATTGATGTACATTGATATACTTTACTCAGAGTGCAGTCTCTTACAGATACAATTCCTGCCCTTTATCTCATTCTCCCTCTCCCTCTCTCTCTTTCTCTTTTATTTTTTGTGTTACTCCCTCTCTACCTCTCTCTCTCTCTCTATCTCTCTCTCTCTCTCTCTCTCTCTCTCTCTCTCTCTCTCTATCTGTGTTTGTATTTGGGGATACAAGAAAAGCAACCACAGAAAATGTCAAAATAATTCTACATCTGATAATGTCAAACACATGCACATTGCACAACCCATACTTCATATTGTATTCACGGTCTCACACTTACAGCCACAAATGCGTATGTAAGCACACACACACACACACACACAAAACCACGCAGCATTACTCCACTCCCTTAAGTGAATCAACTCCTAGATCCTGACGGTGTAAACAGCTAAATGTGCAGCTACATCCTCTGCTCCTCCACACACTGTCGAGTTCTACAGGCCTCCTCTCTGTTCCTATTTACACAAGCCAAAGCAATTAGCTGTGTACTGGCACAGCGTGTGCCAGTTGCATTTGAGATCTCTGCCAAGTCTGCTGTGCTAAACCCAGGGATTGAGGTCTTCTGTGGACTACAGCGTCATCCGGTGGCTGAAACTCACCGGTCCACGGCCTCCACATCGAAGCAGAATCTCTTCTCAATGGAGTCTGTTTTCCTCCTGGTGCAGGACTTAAGGACGAAGCTCTCCTCCTCTCCCTGAAAAAAAAAAACTGTGTTAAAAAATGTTTACGAGAATCCAGTTCCTCAATAAAGCTGACTAATAAAGCGGAGACATTAAGTAATCAATAAATCAGTTACAGGTGAATTAACATAGCTCAAAAGTAAGCAGCGTTCTTTTTAATTAGGGCAGAATTGCGTATTTTACAGTGGCACGTACTCTTAGTCATTCTCTTAGCTTTCACATACCTACACACACACACACACGCACGCTGAAGTCCACTAGCAGGCTATGAATTCATTCACTCTAGTAGCACTCTAATCCCCGCTCCTTAGCTCTGTATATGTGTGGTAGACCATAATCCAGGGTGAAATGAGACAGGTGAAATGCCCTATTTAGTGGTAGGTACTATGAACAGACAGAGAGAGCTAGGAGAAAAAAGCTAAAATTCATCTCCGAAATTGTTACTGAACTACGTGGGAGCTGACATGTGCCACGGTCACTGTTAACACATTTGAAGTGTATTACTACATGCTGCATTTTTGAGCACATGTTGATAATATGTAATAATGTTAAATAAAAATGTTTTTTAATACATATGTACTTATCTTTAACCAAGTCACAAATGCATAAATGGACATAAATGGCCAGATAGCGGAATGCTAGCATTCCCATGAAAAATATATATATTTTTGATATTACACAAATGGCCTACTCATCTCTCCCCTCACCAACGCTCTTATAATTGAAGTCTCTGGGCAGTTGTTGATTTTCGTCAATAAACATTTAAAATGCGAATTCAGAACTACAATCGTTGCACTCCAACAATAAAGGTCTTGAGAGAATGTCTTACTGAAGCTAATTGTAGTTTAGTCCAACTTTCGAACACTGGAGCAATACATTAAAGGAAAGGACAAATTACACAGATTTAGAGCTTCATTTACAAGTACCTTTGACTGTAGAATTCATGAAAGCGTTCTACAAAAATACGTTTCACATAAACATTTAATGACTGCCCCAACAACTGCCCTTAGACCGCCATTATAAGTGAGTTTAGAGTAAACAGGTTTTCTCTTCTTTTTTCAGCACAGGAAAACGTGTTGAGATTATTGTCGATGGTAATCACACACATGCTACAGATGCGGTACATAGAGATTAGGCTAAAAAAACGGTGGAGTCCTTCAACAGCCCATGACATTGAAAGGGAATTCCTAAATATGAATGTATTCATCAAATATTCATAAGATTCAGCAAAACCCTAATATGCAATGCACTGTGGATTTCACTTCTTTTGTGCCTAGTTGAGAATATTGAGAATATTTAAGAATATTAAATGTTACACATTGAATTATTTTTAACTACGTTTTTGACTTATTACATTCTGTGATTTTATGCTGCTGGTTGGGCAGTGTGAGTGTTTAGGGCTTGTTTAGTCATGTAATAAACAAGTGGTACAGGAATGAAGGCAGGCGGGATTTCTTTCTGAGACCTTAATGACCTCCTCTTGGCTCAGGAGTGGGGGCATTGTGCCAGGCACTGCTGCCTGCCTGCTATTTCAGCACTCGACTCCTCCTGGCTGTCTCACTGGCAGCAGAAGGGTACACACGCCTGTGTCAACATGTTCTCTTGTCTGGAACTTGGGGAAAGGACGGGAGGTGTGGAGACAGAAAAAGATGAGGGGAAAAGAGAGACGCGAAAGAGAGGCAGGGGATAGAAAGGCCACTCACAAGTTTGCCTCCAGATTTCTGGTCGAAGAGCACTATGGTGAGTCGCTTGGACTCCCGCTGGTAATTGCAGTAGTACTTCACCCAGGTGGACACAAAGGAACCTGGACGAGAGAGAGAGCGGGAGAGAGTAAGGAGAAAAAGAGGAAAGAGGTAAAAAGGAAGGGAGAAAGAGATAAAAAAGACAGAGAGAAGGAGATCGAAAACGATGAGAAAGGGAAGACGCCATCAACTGAAAAAGTTAGCAAACAATGTGGTTCACAACTTAGATGACCTCATTACATGCTTCTCAATGGCATTTTATCCAAGTCAGACATCCATCTAACATATTAAATCATTTTATAATATGCATTAAGTCTGGATAGTGTGCAAAGCCAGAAGATCAACACTCACGTTTCTCCAAGACAAACAGATAACCCTCCATAGTGTGAGGATTGATGCTCTTGTGCTCGTGTGGATTCTCCTTCATCTTCTTCATCAGACTCTCCACCTCTGACCGCGTGCTCTCGAACCGGTTCCGCGTCTGATAACGTGGACACACAGCCATTTACATCTGCTATTTTAAAATATATTTTGATACAAAATAAAAAATACCCCAAATGTGCAAGTATCAAAATAAACTACAAAAATCCTATATCATAAAGTGTATCTAAATAAAACAGAATTTTGTATTATGAAAATACAGAAATGCATTTTGTAAGGAGGACATAAGATGAGTGGTGCCATTTCAGTTAATAGAGGTAATGTTAGCATTCAGGTGGATGGTTCCTGATCCTAAGTGTCCTTCAAAAACCACACTGGTGCACTAAATCATGAATGATCAATCAACTCTTCTCCTTGGTTTCTAAAGTATTACTGTGCCACAAATATTAACCTGCTGTTGTATTTGTCTCCCGTGTGTTGGCAGATCATAGATCTAGCTAGCAAAAAGTATAATGAATAATGCTACTAATCATGTGAAATGTTTTAAACACTTATTGAATATCCAGTAACAACAGTGATAGAAACGAGTGCTACGTCTCTATTTCCTCTCTGACAAATCAAGACATTTGGAAGCTCCTGAGCTGTTCATTAACTGTTCACAAACAAAAGGTGCTTTTGATTAGTCTTTAGTGGTGCAGAGACATTTCTAGCTGTAAAGCAGCTCTCATGAGTGTCAGTTTACATGATGTCACCATGCAAAGTATTTGAAAATACAACAAGCCAAGGCAGGCCTTGTTTTGCACTGATATGAAAATTGCTGGCTGATACATACAGTTTGGTGGTTCTGATTGAATAATTTTGGCTATACTTATACCACACTTATACACACAAGGATAAACATTTATTTTTATTACATTTTCTCACATTCTCACAAAAAAAAAGATATTATTTCATGTCTTACGGGCTAATGAAAACCAACTCTTGGATTATAATTAAAAAATGGATACAAAAGAGGATCATCTTAACACTGTATATTTTCCCTTAAATCTAGAATAGCTCTGTTACAAATGAAGGTAAGCAGTGAAAATTTTAATTACTGTGTTACTGAGTGCTGTGTTTAGTTAAACTGATTGCTGTATTCTATGTACATTAGAGCTCTTTTAAACAATTCTTTTAAAAGCTGCTTTCGAAGTTTAGCCTATAGTTTTACTTCCCTGATTCGTGTGTTAAACGGCAGTCTTTGCTCGCTCCCACATGGGAAGCCTAATGCTCTCACTACTGCACTGCAGCGGCCCAAAACCAAACCACCCAAAGACCGGTGGAAACCTCCAAATTAAAGAATTTAGTATTTGAATGCATTTGAATATTAATGAGTTGATCATTTTATTCTGGCACAGACAGCGTATAGTTTCACGGTTCACTTCGCATTAACCACAGAAGGTAAAAATTGTGAAAAGCCTCGCATTTGATGTGTATACCGCAATCTAGTGTACGTATATCCACAATACATGAGTCCTTTTTCCCCTCCTTTGAGTGACCCAGCGCTCGTCACTCACTCAGTAAACGAAAATACCTCTTGGAGGCAAAAATACAAAACACAAAAGCATTTTGATATAAATTACATTGAACATTAAATACAAATTACAAAATTGTATTTTAAATACGTATTTCAAATACACCAGAAATACTTCCCATCCCTCATTTCACAGGGATTATGATCAGGGCTTTGTGAGCTGAGAGTAACAAGGGGAAATAAAAAGTCAAAGCAACATTGTTTATATTGCTAATCATTTTAAATGAGATTAAAATGAGATGTATTGGGTGTTTTGAACTACATGTTACAAAAAAAATTAAAAATCAAGAGATGGCCTGAGTAAATAGGATATCCACTGCTCGGTAATAAACAGAACAGGTTAAAGATGCATGAATCAAAGAAGTAATGGAATCTGTTGGAATCAACGTTTGTGATGCAGCATGCATGCTGCTTTGAAATCAGCACTAACATTAGAAAGAGAAGGAAAAGAGATCAGGTAAAAGTGGAGAGATAGGTGTAGTGGCATACATCCTATATCTGTAATATTTCACTATCTTGAATTACTACATTATTAGTGCAGGTCATTTGAAGTTATGAAAAGTTATGAACAATGTTCATATGTTTATCAGTCTCAACCCGAACCTTCAGGTTAAAATATATACGGATGTTTATTTGAAAGTCGGCCTTACATTTTGGATGCTGATAGTGAGATCTGTTTTGAAATGGTTGAAGTCTTTGGCCAGCTCGTACCCGTGGTGATAGTATGTGAACAGTCCCTGTAGAAAAGCCAGCAGCTATAACCAAAAGCAGAGGGAAAAACATTAACTGGCGTGCAGTGTTAACATCATGCATCTTAATTAAATGTATGAAAATATACATACAACGATCAAATACTTTTAGATACTTTTATATACATTTAGACGGAAACTAAAGCATAGCAGCTATTTTTAAAGTTCTCCCAAGTTACTGCTCACAGTAAATGTTTATGTGAAAACGTCAAATACAGTATTTACCGGCTCCACAAACTCAAACATCTTCCTTTCCTGGACCTCCTGCACTTTAAACACATATTCCAATGACACCTCGTAGAAATGCTGTCTTACGTGGTCCACCTGATTGTCTGCCTGATTGACAGGGGATGCAGACATGTTAAAAATGTTAATCATGCAAAAAATTAAAGTCACCCATTATCATAATGCAAATCATAATCATAATGAACTTTCATTCATTGTTAGCCATGTTTGGGTGAGCATAGTATAGTGCGGGCAAGTCCAATTTCAAATACACAACAAGGAATATAATAGTGTCCATTAAGATGCGTACTTCATGAAGGTGTGACTCCTTCTTCTTGGCGGACAGGCTGAGGTGTTTCTCCAGTACAGCGCAGTATTTCTCCGTCTCCTTGTCATACTTTTTCTTTGCCTCCTTTAACAAATGGAAACATACAAGCCATCAGAAACTAGCCTTAAAGGAATCCAGTGATATTGCACAGCTACAAGATGTTACACGATATTCAAAAACTGTTACACTACATTCAGCTGTACTTTATTCAAAACTACAGTTACTGCATATCATTGTTCTAGGGCAATTCCATGCAAATGTAAACCTTACCATGGAAAAATAAATGTTGTGAGCACGGGAACAAAATGTTTACATTTTAAATGAATTCTTATTTCCTATTTAAGCTGTTTCGTACAACAATTTACCATGCAGTCGCGTTATTCCTAAAGCTTTCTGAAAATGCCACTAAAATTCACAACATTTGTGGAAAGTGTGTTGTTTCCCAAATAAACGGTCCATGTGATGTCACACCCATAATGCTGATAAATTGCTATATATCTGTAATATGTACATGAATAGTAGGGATCCAATACTGAGTATCAATATCAGTGCCTATACTTGCCTGAAACACTGGCTTGGTATTAGATCGGATTTGACATATTTTCCGATCCGATCCACTGATGTATTTTATGCCATGGTGCTGACACAGATCATGCACATGAACACAGGATACAATCTGTCTTAAAACACACCGCCATCACGCCTCTGGTGTTTCGCATAACTTGGCAACAGAAGCTTGCAGAGAGTCGGCTCAGTTACTAAGAGAATGTCAGTATCAGATCGGTATAGGGTATCGGCCGATACTCAGAACTCTGATATTGGTATTTTATTGAAAAAGGAAAAAGTGGTATCGCTGCATCCCTAAGTAATATATTCATTCTCCCTGAAAGCGTACAAGACAAAATATGTCAACGGTGTCATTGATGCTAAGTTTGAGCAGAGCAGTGCTCTGGCTATCGGAGACTCTATCTTACGACACATGAAATTAGCTAGGCCTTTAGGGGCACCAGCAGCTGTAGTTAGCTGTATACCAGGAGCCAAGGCACCGGACATAGCAGGTAATCTTAGGGTTCTAGGCAAGCGCAGGTTCTCTAATATAGTTATATATACTCCATATATTCCAAAAATATTAAAATATTTTTAAAAAATATTTAATTACATTTTTTAAACATTGCAAAATATCCCCTTTCGACCTACAGAGATAAATATGGTCTCTACTGAAATTTTGAAATCTGCACTTTCAACAGCATTTCTCCGTTTCTATGAGCTATACATGAAAAAATTGTTAATATCAAATTATAACGTGTTTTGTTCTCGTCGACAAAAACTGCGTTCTAGAAGGTTTTTTCACATTTTGTTATGGTATATATATATAAATAAATTTATATATATATACACACACACACACACACATATACACACACTCACCGAGCACTTTATTAGGAATACTATACTAATAGTGGGTAGAGCCTCCTTTTGTAGCCCATCCGCCTCAAGGTTCGACGCGTTGTGCATTCTGAGATGCTTTTCTGCTCACCACAATTGTACAGAG
>JAOUQW010074192.1:0-13315 GCA_028565825.1 Olivaichthys viedmensis
AGAATAAGTCTGTAATGTAATGAAACGTGGAGAAGGTGAAAGGGGTGTGCAGACTTTCCGGCTTGACTGTATATTTAAATTGAAACGTGTGATTGTGGAATCTAACGGTTAATCACGATCATGTTAAATAATCCAGATCAGCTCAAATAATTGTGACAAGTTTGTATTACTTTTATTATTATATACTGTATATTGTCATACATAATGAATACTTTAGAGCCCATTAACAATGTGGTGGCTATGCTTGCTGGAAGAGATCTTTATTTATTTTCCTCTTTAAATAGTTGCTTCAGCCTAGCAAAGGCCTGTTCATTCAAAGGAGACCCTTGAGCAAGACCCTAAATCCTCAACCGCTGGAATTGGATTTGACCTCACTTGTATAAAAGTGTCTGATAAATTAGTGTAAATTAAGGGGCTAGTGAGCTACATTAGATGAGTATGTACCATATGGGGAAGGATTTTGGGAAAACTAATGGGTAGCTAGCATGCTACATCTGTCTGAAACTCCTGCTGAGCTAAGTGTGACCCCTGCTTGGTGTAAAAATAGCCTAGCTGCCTTTCTCTTTTGAAAGGTTTGAAATATGATCATCACTGAAGGTGTCTGAAGTAATACTCTCTGTACCAGACAACACTGACATGGCACAGTGCTTTCTGGGAAACACTGCTCTGCAGCGCCATTCGTCATTCATGCACTAGTACCCATATTATTTTCAGACTTCAGGGAAAGTAAATGCCTCCGTGTTGTTGATTTTTAAACGACTGCCGTAAGACTCTGTAAGTTCTGGTAGGTCCTAACATAGTAAACTAGCCACATTTCCTTTAATAGAACTGACAGGCACAGAGGCCACGCCTTCTTTGATAGAACTAACAGGCACAGAGGCCACGCCTCCTTTAATAGAACTGACAGGCACAGAGGCCACGCCTCCTTCAATAGAATTGACAGCCACAGAGGCCACGCCTCCTTCAATAGAACTGACAGGTACAGAGGCCACGCCTCCTTCAATAGAACTGACAGCCACAGAGGCCACGCTGTTATTTAGGTTAGGGTTAGGGGCGGGGTTAACGCTTCTATTTGAGTCCTACGGTACCGGGCAGACTCGGCGGCTTGGATTTGGGCCTCCTGCTCCCCTGGAAACTTCCAAACCTCTTCATGAGAAACGACGGGTCTTAATCCGGACCTGATGATACCTCAGAAAAAGATCTGCATTCTAACCATGGTGATGAAGATGACTGAAACTCATGGAGCCTGAGGAATGCTGCTTGAAGACTGAACACTCAAGATTTCTTATGATCTTCAAGACATTTCTCCAGTTATCTGAGGTTCTTCCCCAGTTCCTCTCATAGTGAAGACTCTTCTGGTCCTTCCCCTGGTCTTCTAATGAGCTCCAGGTGATGGATGGTCTCCTCCCAGCAGATGATTGGAAATGTTCACTGCTGGAAATATTTGTTGTGGAAGCCCTAGCTTCTCCAATGTTCAGCAAATTCCACACGTACTGTGTGAGGAAACGTTTCTCAGAACCGATGCCTGCACTCATTACTCATTCAGCTGCTCTCGCTCTCTCTCTCACTCTCTCTCTCTCTCTCGCTGTTGTCAACTGCCGGCTGCAGCTGTGTGTGTTTTTAAAATACATGGTAAATTTTTAAATTATTATATTATACAGTTGAGTGCAAAAGTTTGCATCCCCCTTGGCATAATAAAAAATGTACCACTGTTTTACAGTTTATCTACAAAACAGAATTCCATGTACATTTAATGGTGTTTTAATGGTGATTGAAACCCCCATTACAACATACGGCCTAAATATTACAGTCTTTTGTTAGTAAGCTCAAAAGTTTGCATCCCCATTGACATGCTCTAGTCAGTTTATTTGAAAGTGCCTCATTAAGGTGTCTAATGACTTAAAACAATCAGGAAAATCGCTCTCACACCACCTAAAACAAAAAATATTAAAACATAACATTTGATCATTTTGATTGTTTCACTATTAATATTTTAACATACATTTTTTTGGACATTTATGTAACTTGTGTTCTTGATTTTTATTTTATTTTATTTGTATTATCATGTATGCACTTAGGTTTGAAATTGTCCTTTCCGTTACTGATTGTCCTTTGTATTGTTTATGCAATTAGGTTTGAATTTGTCTTCAAAAGACAAATTGAATTTGTCTTTGAATTTGTTCAACTGCTTGCATGTTTTGTAAGTCGCTTTGGATATCAGTATAAATCAGCGTTTCTCAAGTGGTTTTGCCTCATGAACCACATTTGCTCTTTATCATCAAGTCGTGACCCAAAAGCAAACAAATGAAAGCACACCAAAAGCTAAAACGCCATTCAAACACCGTCTCCGTGTTGACGTATCGCAGCATCTAGCAAAAGCGGCTAAAGCGGCTAAAGCGGCTAAAGACAACTGACAACGAAAAATTTTATTTAATAAAGTGAGAGAAGAAATATTTGATGCGTTAGAAACTAAACTCTTTTGTAAAGATATCGGTAACCTTAGAAACAGGTGGTATGGCTTCAGAAAAAAATGGAAAAAATTATTAATTTAATCTGTGTTTTTGAAAAGTTTAACAGTTCCCACAAAACAAAATTACATCATATTGCATTAAAACAGCGCTAAATCGTATCGTATTCAACTGAATCATGGTATTTTTTCATCACATTATAGATGAATCCTCAGCTGCTAATAGATTCTAAACTCTCCACTGCGGTTCCATTACACACATTTCTGCACATTTTCCTGTCTCCTCTTAGTGTGCTAGCAGATCCGAGTGAAGTGCGCAGCACACCGGCGCATGCAAAGTGTTAGCATGCTGTGAAAAATGGCACTGAAACGCTGTAGTAATAAAAAAAAAGGGGGGGGAAAAAAGCCTCCCATTTGCCCCTAGAAAGTAAAGTGTTTAACTGAAACCCAGCCAACCAGAGCAAATGTTCTTGAAGATGTTTCCAGAAATTAATCCCAGAGCTTTCAATTCACGTCCTCTTCAGTCGGGGTGACGGAGGGGGGGGAAGTCATTTCACCAAATCCGCACATTCTGTATCTAGCCTAAAGTCCGGAATATTCTCTCTCACTGAAACCAAACAGAACCTCGACTCACGAGTGGGGAAGAGTGAGTCATAACAGCACCGCTTCAGGAACTCACATCTCTGTTTAAGAGAAAAAAACGTACCAAACCCTCACACACATACTGCAACGTCTTCCTATTTATTATTAGTAGCCATATTATTATTATTATTGTTTATTTTTCTTCTTCCTATTATTATTATTGTTTGCTTTTATTATTATTATTATTATTATTACTGTTATTATTATTAGTTGTGTTATTAGTATAGGTTGTTTTAATTATTATAATTTTATTGCAATCATTATTATTGGTTTTATTATTAGTATAGGTTGTTTTAATTATTATTATTATAATAATAATAATTATTATTATATTATTTTCTTGCAATTATTATTATTGGTTGCATTATTAGTATAGGTTGTTTTAATTATTATTATTTCTTTATTATTATTATTATTATATATGAAGTAAGTAAGATACTTGTTTTACATATATGCAAGAGTACTTTAGTATGTTATGGTTAATAACGATTAGCAGTAGTATAATGAGATTTGGAATTGCACGTGTTGGTGAAAATGTGTAATGTGCATGCTCTGTGTATCCACAAGTGGCCTTTCAAGAGCCAGTGTCATAAAATAAATACAATTTTTCACAGAAAATACAGTGCCACTTTCCATCCTATCGACTCCTCCACCAATGTTTCTCCAATGGCAATAGACTTTAAATATTTCAGTTAAACCATTTTCATAAGCAAATCTGGAACACAATAAATAATACAGTCACTTTCTCTCTATGCACTGCATGAGTCATTAAAAAAGAAATCAAAGGCTTGCAAACCACAACCATAATCGGGGCACTTCCTGCTTCGAGTTTTGAAAAGGCTGACACAACAGGAAGTCACTGAACCTCAACACAGCAAAATTGATCTGAGATCCTGCCAACATGGGCTGTCAACTGCAAATTTATAAGAATTTAGTCTAGCCAAGTTGCATGTTATACCCTAAACTGAAAGGTTAGGGTGAGGGTCAAATATCATATCAACTACACGGCCAGTCAAAACAGTTTCTTATGTTTTTATAAAGTTTAATCATTGTTAGTGTCACAGACAAAACTAAAAGGTACAGATTAAATACGCAAATTAAGCACGGAAAAGTACTAAACAGTGTTCCACTCAGGAGCTAAAGGTTTGTAATGAAGGTTTTATTGAGTGTTCCTCCAAATGAGTGCTTTATTAAAGGCAGGTGCATTTGCAAGCTAAATCAGCTAAGCCTATAGCCTCTTCTGTCTCTCTCCTTCCGAGACGATACGACAAGGCTACGCCTCCTTCACTGGGACTGACATGGACAAAGGCCACGCCTCCTTCACTGGGACTGACATGGACAAAGGCTACGCCTCCTTCACTGGGACTGACATGGACAAAGGCCACACCTCCTTCACTGGGACTGACATGGACAAAGGCCACACCTCCTTCACTGGGACTGACATGGACAAAGGCCACGCCTCCTTCACTGGGACTAACATGGACAAAGGCCACGCCTCCTTCACTGGGACTGACATGGACAAAGGCCACACCAATTTGCTAGCGATCAGATAGTTAGCTAGTTGATCCATTTAACATAGCTTTTTAGCGGTAATGCTTTTTACCGACAACTAACAGCCTACTAATCACATAATCTTTTACAATAAAACATAAATATATATTGTCTAACGGCCAAGTATTAAAATATAATATTAGCCTTGGTAATATTAGCTAGGAAGATCGCTAGCTAGCCAAGTAAATATGCAAATGTGCTGTATTTCTAAACCGTATCACACCGCAGGTACAGTGAACAGACATTTACGCGTTTATTTAATTTCAGATCCATTTCATTCGCTAAACGTTCGTCCGTCATGCAGAATTTAATTCTCAATCACGTGACTTCTGAGAACAATGTTATGTCATTTCCAGGATTCAGAACTAAGTTGGGTCTCGGAGGAGAGATGAGATTCACAGCCAAGCTCTGTTCATTTATTACTGTGTTGATCCACCCCATGATTTATCTGCAAGTAACAACAGCTACTGCTGTAAAAATGTCCTTTTTTAGCTTTTCTTTCTGTGTTGACCTGTGAAGTTTCACACTAAACACTTGAGTCTACAAGGCAGGAAATCTCGGATCACGCTTTCTTACCTTTCCGGGATCTGGAGAAGAACTTGATGGTGGAGGGATTAGACGGAGAGCGGAAGATACCAGTGAAGCTGAGGCGGCGGGGGGATTTAGGAGGCGAGTCCTGGTGGGAGGCCGAGTAGGGGAAGATAATTTTAGGCGAATTGGGAGTGGTCCGGGCGCGGATGGGGGCAGATATGGGGCTCGAGGGTTGGGGGAGCGGAGATCTCAATGAAAAACCTTTAGAGGGACTCGATGAGATGGCCTCTTCCGCCTGGATGGGGAAAAAAAACACACATGGTTTATGGTCAAATCAGATTTACCAAACAGAATTCCATGATTAGTCCAAATGAGGAGTGTACTAGCCGAGTCAATATCAAGTGCTATTCGTTAAAAGACGAAGAATATATGCAGTCATTAAAATTTGAAAAAAATGAAGCAAGCAGGATATTCAGATAGATTTCAATTTAATATGTGTCACTTGCCCGGCTGAGCGCGGGATATAGCGTGGCGGTCGCCATGGCGACGTCCGCCACGCGCTTGTGTTTTGTTTCCTTGTCATGTGAAGTCTGTTAAATGTCCCCAGCTGTTTCGTGTTCGTCCTCTGATTTCTAAGTGTTTAAATACCCGCCTGTTTCCATCCTGTGTTGTCTTCCGTTTTGTGTGTTTGTGTGTTTAACACGCCTGTCGCGGCGTGCCTAGTTTTGTGTTTTGACCTGTCTATGTTAAAGCAAATAAATATGTTCGATGTTTACAGTGGCTTTGCGCTTGTGTCCGCACCCCCGCGCACCCACATCGTGACAATATGAGGATTTCTCAAACAACTAAAAATTTATTTGTCTCAGTTTTGAAGTACATCTGCTTTGAAAAACATGATTAAAAATAAATAAATTAACTCCTCTTGTATAGATTTGTGTTTGGGTCAAATTTGTCACCCCATTTTTCTATTAAAAACGGACTCGGGGATTCGAGGGTGGGGCCACCTGTGAGAGCTCAATTTGTGATGTCACGAAATAGGCGTCACGGCTTACGACCAATCACGTCCAATATGCAAATTATTCAAGGATGATGATGTGGCACAAAACCTAGCTAGCTAACTAGTTCTAGTCTCGCAGTTCTGCTTCTAGTTCCCTCGATTTCCTAGATTTGCTTTAATAAAGACACAGTGGCATCCCCTTGCCTCGGGCTCCCCTGTGATACAAGCTTAGGGTCAAAGGTCATCATTGAGGTTGGTTTCTCCAACCTCTGACCTGAACTTCTCCTAAACATACACTGGCTCGAGGTGAACACATTTCAGTTTGTTATTTGCCTTGCGACAGCTACTGATATTTCACGCAGAACATAGTTAAGATATGAAGTATTCTCGTTATTCTTTAAACATTATCATAATTTATGTAAAAAATCTGAATGACAGAAACGTAAATTATATTTAAAAAAATTTTTTTATTATATTGGAATTGAATTTGGAGGAAAGTAAAAAGGAATCCACAGTGCCTTAAATAATACGTTACTTTTTCCATTTTTGTTATATTATCGGCTGGTTTATTATCAGCCATTATCACAAGAAAGGAAAAACACCTGGTACGCAGGCTCACCTGGAGCTGACGTACATTTTCTCATCGTTAAACACTGAAGCCCTGTGTAAAATTTCAACAAAGCTCAGCCCTTAAAGTCATGACCTTCAAACGGTTGACGCGTTCAGGGACTTTATTTGGCCATGCGCTCGAAGCTGTTACGATCCTCGTGTAGAATTTTTTTTGCTGTTTTTATTGGCCTGGATTGGATTTGCTTTCTGATTCCAAGATAGTCTCAACGTCAAGACTCTGTTTAAACATGTGGAGTGTGAGACACACACACACACACACACACAAAGACTTGGGATAAATGGTGTAGATCAGCAATCAATCATCAAACCGCCTCTTGGAGATATAAAGGTTTATTTCCAACCCTGATCAGCCAAACCTGCTCTGAAAAAAAATCTTTTTTTTTTTTTTTAGACGCCATTCTTTTTAGTTTGGAGATTTGACTTGGAGCACACAAAGGTCCAAAAGTCCACTACCAGGAACTTGATGAACATCATTTCATCATATTGTAAAATTCAATTTCCCCAACAAGACGCCATAATTTTTCACTAATATACGTCACGAAACAGTGTGTTCTTATTTACTGAAAGCACAGAGACGATGATGAAGTCAATATTAGGTGTGAAACGATGAGAAAACAAGTTCTTGGTAGTGGATTCAGACTTTCGGACTCCACTATAGACATAAACTCTTGAAAACTGCCCATTGAATGTCGGTGAGCTCTTGGGAAGTTGGCATGATCATCATTTCGTACTTTAGTGCCAGATTCGAGGGGTTACAGAAATCTCTGTGTAAACAGACGATGGATCAAGAACTCCATAAAAAAAATGGTGCTTATTTACAGTTGGTTAAAGGGCGTCCCAAAGCGTTTGCTAGGGAATCGCTAGACTCAGCCTCAGACGTATCTGATTTCCGGTGGGAACAAATTTTTGAACACAATGACACAATGAACTTTTCAGAGCAAGTTAAAGTCACTGGATTGAAAAATGTTTACAGAATCTCGTCGTTAGAATGAAGGCGTGTTTGATGAAATCACTGCTAGTGTTGTATTTACTCCCAAAGACAATTAGTGAACTCATTTAAATAATTTAGCCTGTGAAACCAGTATGATGCCAGCGTATGTGCATGGTTGCTCCTTTTCCAAAACACCTCTGTTTGTCCCACAAACATTGAGCTGGATCCAGAACAAACACAATCACGGTCAAAATTAGAAAAAAGTGCTGCTGGGAAGTGTGTACTCATCAAATTGAGACACTCAGACTTCACATTTCACCAGACATCCTCCATCCTGACTTAAAGGTGTCATAAAACAGTTATACCACAAACATAACTGAGCTAAAGACAGTCGTAGCTCCATCTTGAATCACTTTCTTCCTTAGCACATAGTTTGGTGTCAGCATCAGACTTGGTGGAATTGTAAGTTAGAAGTGATTCAGATGATAATAAGGTACCAATCTGATATAACGTCTTTTGAGGCAAGTGCGATGCTAAATTGGTAGCTATAAGCTTCCATTACCTGTTAGCTACATTAGCCTTATAGCTCCACTGAGTCAAACTTTGGACCTGTCTTGGCTGCAATTAGTGGTGGAAATTTGTGGAAATTTCATTATCACTTCAAGAGTAAGTCGTGTTTTATATCGTCTTCAAAAAAGGACCTTTTAATAAATTTTACAACATTTTTTAAATCCTTTTAAAAAACTGCCTCCTATAGTTGAAAGATACCAGTGCTGACTTGATGAAACTTTACCCAGGTTATTATTTGTGCTCAAGAAGAGAAAGTCTGTAACCCTTCAGTCTGTTAATGCTTCAATGATATAATAAGAAGGCTCTTATTTAAAGCCTTAATTCACACCTTTGCAGTTAATCCAGTTACAGCAGTCACAAGAACCAACACACCCACTCTTTTCACACACCTTGTGGCCTAGGGAGCTTAACAAAAGGTTATCTGGCACTAGGCACTGCAGGGTATGATAGGAATCTGATGCCGTAACACACACACACACACACACACATCATTTGGCTGTCATTGAGTGGCAGTCAGTTGTGTTTACAGACTGACCAAAACACCAGTCTTGTACTCAATACTATATTATAACTACGTCACTCATTTAAAGCAGTCTTTCCAGAATCATGAGGGTCAATCTGAGGGTCCGCTACACTTCATATTAATTCTCAATTACAGTATTTATTCAGCAAATGTGTTTCCATTGCAATTAATCACTATTATTGATATAATTAAAAAATAAAAGTAAAATAAACAGTACTTTAGCTGAGATTACTTTGCAAAATTTGGGAAATATTCTAATTTTGTTCCATTTTTGGCACATTTCCACCAAATGGATGGAAAATTACAGTCATAGCTATCGTCAACGTTAGTTCTTTGGACCATCTGGACCGTTTGGCACGAGGACCATTAGAGAAGCTGTTTATTCACACAGGCAAAATGAGGTAATGAGAGGTAGTAAGAGGCAATAACACTACTCGTGTTTTCTCTTTTAACACCAGCTGTCAAGCAGTAAGAGCTACAAAAACAGCAAAAATTCATCAACCTTCACCTTTGGTGTTCCAACTTGATCTGATTTGTCCTTTTCTCCGTCCAGAAGAGGAGACGCGAAGGAACTCAGGTCCTGTGGAAACAAAATCATACTGTTGTGAGTTCAAAAAGCCAGGTTTTTACTCCTCTTTTTCCAGCCATCACTCGAGAAGACCACAGGTGTTAGCGTTAAGGTTCTGCGCTAGTGACTGAAAGGTTGTGAGTTCAAGTCCCAGGACTGCCAAACCCCCCTTTTTCCACTACCACTGGGACGGTTCTTCTCCAGGGAACCAGAGAACCTTTTAAAAGAACCATGTTTCCACCAGTTTAAAAGCTAAGCCATGACGTCATCAGATGTGGAGGTTTGCTAATGAATATCGTAAACATAATAACAACCGTGGAGGACTTTACAAGTTTTAGCTCTTTTATGCTTTTATTGCTTTTACCTATTTTACCCATTCAGTTCATTGCAATTGCCAGTAAAATGGTTCAAATTTTCCTCAGACCACTGATTTACAGTTGAAATATTAATTTAGCAAATTTTTGTAATAGCTAAATATTCACGTCTTATTTATTAAAAGATGCGTTTTCAAATGTGCCAGTGTCGGTGGGAAGAAATACACAGATTAATGAGTGGAGACAAGTAACAGGTGAGACTAATTAACTGCCAAGGCAACAGGGAACCGAGAACAGGAACTATTGACCATATAAGGGCAGTGGAAGGATAACGAGACATATAGTACCTTTCTTTAGATCTGATAGTAGTGCAGTAACATTTATTTTTTAAATCTTAAAATCGAACTAAATTCATTTTCATGTTCAAATTGAACCAAGCAAATACTTCAATTTTTCCCTTAAGTATCTTAAAAGTGCAGTTTGGTCCATTTTTTGGTTATTACACGCCAGCATTGTGAATATGGCTATGCAAATATGCAGGATTGTATTACATGCATCTGCCAGTTCGTTTTGGCGTGTGACCTAAAATCTCCCCTGTTTAGCCTTCGCTGTTTATAATGAATCCGCCGCTGTGCTTTGTTTTGACTCGTTTATCATGTATTTTATCTAGAATGAAATTCTACACGGCAACCACGTCTACATTTTGGCCCGACTATTTTGTCTGCATGTATTTTGATTTTGTCTTTTGTGAAGCGTCTTTGGGCGTGAGAAAACACCAAAAAACAAACCGTGACCTGGAGTTTTCTCGCCGGATCATTTCTCCTCCTACACACCCGCACACACACAGAGAGAGAGAGAGAGAGAGAGAGAGAGAAGGCTGAAGGTGTGGCAAAACAGCCCTGCCATGTTGGCATGCGTTATATAAACAGATTCACTGGACTCTCTATCTGAGTGTGTTACCTCAAATATTTTAAATATTTTCATCCAGACTTTATCCGGCGATAATGAAAAGTCACTCTCCTTTTAGACCGGACCTGGGTGACTGCATTTTTTTCCTTTGGCTTGGTGCCAGCATATCCTTTGGCTCGAAGTTAATGGAGACCATGACACCCTCGGTCGAGGTATTTCGAGATTTCAGTACGGAGACGGGCGCTTACTGGGAATGCAAGCATAACAGTTCCTTCAAGGGCAACTCCTGAAATAATTTTTCGATAGAGCTCTAGCCAGAAACATGTTCGTGTGATATCTGAGTGTTCCATTAAACACCCAACACAGTTTAAATGAAAAGAAAAACAAGATACGAATGTGATAACTCCGGGTGGGCGTGGCCTAATATTCTAATGAGGCACACTTGATTGACGAGCAGAGCTGAACCCAACGGCCTAGCAGTGGCTGGTTTTATTTTGGACATTCGATGTTCCCTCTTAAGATTTATCATGAAAAAAAAAAAAAAAAACATCCAAAAAAGATTTTTTTTTTAAATTTTCTCACTCCAGAAAAAAAAGAAAAACAAACTACAACCAAATGTGTTTTAAAATATTCATTAAATCTCGGTAATGTTTTAGAAACGCAGATTGCCTCAGCGCTAATATTTAACGGAATCATTAAGGCAACGTGTAAAAAGTGCACGAAGTGGACGACTTTGTAAGATTCATTTTCCACAGATTTGGCTAAAAGGAAGTGCGTTAAAAGCGGCAATTTTCTTTACTAGAAGTCATTTCATGTGTAGGTTCATTGAAGTCAATTTGTTCCAAGAAAATAAAAAACAATTATCCAAAAAATTTATTTTTTTTAACAAATAAATGTACTTCAATTAAAGGTTGGATAATTAACGCTAATTCACCACAAATACTTTACCACAAAAATCTTTACCAAGGGTGCCAATAATTCTGGAGCTTACTGTAGTCAATTGAAATTAAAGGTATATTATATGAAATGAAAGCTATATATCGATAGTGTGAGAATTTTAAACCATACCGTCATATTCATTTTTGGCCATACTGCCCACTACTAATAGTCATTTTCCTTTAAATACGACATCGTGATAATATCGTGAAAAAATGTTAGGCAGTTATTGTGATATTAAAATGTAATCACGCCTGCTTTAAAAATGTTTAAAAATTTAAAATCCACCCAGGTCATAATCATGAAAGTGCTGATCTGTACAATCTGTGTTTTGATGAGGTTAGCTGTAAGAGTAATGGATTTATCATGATGTTATTACTGTGATCAGGAATAATTGTCCCTATTATCTTTATTATCTTATACTCATTCTAGAAGGCCATAAAGAAATCTTCTTAACCCTCTAATGACCCGTGCAGTCCTAGTTTAAAGTGAGCGTGACGGTAAAATGTTGATCCAAATAAGACAAGCCTTTTTTAATCAATACGACTTTTAAGGTTTTAAATGTACACCAGTGATCGAGCGAGGCGATGGAATCTGTGCAGTTTATCGTGGTCCAGACCTTCGCTGGTTTAAGAGGAGAGCGCGTAACGCCTCATACCCGTCTAAAAAACTGTCAAAAGGAAACTTCTGAAATAAAGACAAGCACTTCGGGAAACATTATGAGTCACCAGTGCTCGAAACCAACACGGTCTCATGATTATAGGATCGTAATGTAAAATTAGAAATGGTTAAAAAAGGAGCAGTTCAGCCAAGACGTGTAGCTAACAAGTAACGGAAGCTTATAGCCTCCAGTTTAGCATCGTGCAAACTGCATGTCTAAATCGTTCTTTTTCCTCCAGATTTGCAATTTTGAGGACTTTTTAGTTGCTTGTGCAAGCATTTACGGAAAAAAAAAAGATACAAAATTCTGTAAAACAACCTGACGTTAAGTTTGATACACTGTAAATTTCTAAACACTGTTACGATTTGTGTGGAATTTAGTGGTTAACTGCTTAAGAGAACAATTTGTAAAATTTTAAGTATGTAAATAGTAAATAGGCTATTTTGTATATTCAAAGAGCCAACTTTGGGATTTTTACATTATTATTAAAAATGTACTTTGAAACAGTAATGGCAACCCACAGTATCTTATAACGTCGCCTTGGTATGTGCCAGCTCTTTCATAACTTTCATTTTTACTGATAGAGCTCTTATTATCTCTCAATAAATAAACAGGCAAAAGGTGTAAGGGGTTAAAGGGTGTGTGTGTGGGTGTGTGTGTGTGTGTGTGTGTGTGAGTGTGTGTGTGTGTGTGTGTGTGAGTGTGTTTGGTTGAAAATGTTGGCCAGTAGAAAATGTTGTGACTATTACAATCTTGAAAAGAACTCTAGCATCACGGTAAGCCTGGTATCTCTATGGAAATTTACACGTCTTTACTTTGAATATGTGGCCTTGACGCAGATAATTTCCAGGGGGGGGTAATATAACCCCCCCAATAATTATAACTCAGTCATATAACCCCCCCAATAATTATAACTCAGTCATATAACCGCCCCGATAATTATAACTCGCCCATATAACCCCCCCAATAATTATAACTCGCCCATATAACTCCCCCGATAATTATAACTCGCCCATATAACCCCCCCAATAATTATAACTCGCCCATATAACTCCCCCAATAATTATAACTCGCCCATATAACCC
>JAOUQW010074199.1:0-13314 GCA_028565825.1 Olivaichthys viedmensis
TTATGTTCTCCCCTGTTATGTTCCTGTTATGTTCCACCCTGTTATGTTCCTGTTATGTTCCACCCTCTTATGTTCCTGTTATGTTTCACCCTGTTATGTTCCGCCCTGTTATGTTCCTGTTATGTTCTGCCCTGTTAGGCCTGAGCTTCGAACCACATCCAGATGTTCCGTGAGTTCACACAGACGTGCTGATGTGGTTTAGGACACAGTGGGATTTACTGTCATCTATAAACATGAACAAAAACAGAATCACTTCTTTTCTTCAGTGCAGTTTGCTATCGCTCCGCCTCCTAATGTTTGAAGGTGGAATTGTAGCAGTAAGCTGGAAGTGATGCAGATGATAATAAAGTTCCACTTTGAACTTAAATGTGTAAATACCTACTTTCCTTACTATTTAACAAAATGATTTAGTTTTTTTTTTTTTTATTACGGAGCTTAACGATGTCGTTTTGAAGGAAGTATATGAAGATTTGGGCATGTCCTCATGTTAATTATGTTAAAGACAATAACTTCCATTACTTGTTAGCTGCATTAGTCTCGTATCTCCAGTGCAAAACTAAAGAAGCAAACGTCGGACACAAACGTGTCTTGGCTGATCGACTACATTTGGAGTACAGGTGGGGAAACTGTGTTTATTTTTAATTTGTTTGGGTATCTCTGGGGTTTGGTCACTAGCACAGCACCTAAACCGCTGAGCTACAACCGCCGCACTGACATGTTATAACAGAGAAATTAATACAGAAGAAATAACCATGATTGTTATTGAACAGTGTGATTAACTGCAGAAAGGATCCAAGTCTAATTAAAGCAGGATGTTTGCGTATTTCATTCAGTGTTTTTGAAGTGATTTATCTTTATTAGAAAGAGCGATAAGGGACAATTTACTGTGTTGGCGGATTAGTGAGCCCGGCATTGCTTATCGCAGGGGTTCGTTAAGATGACACGATTAGAGTAATTGTTCCGGCTGCTAGGCAGGCAGAGGGTTCGATTTCAGGGGCAACACTTACGTACGTGTGTGTGTGTGTGTGTGTTGAGGAGGAAGTAGCATGGGTCAACAACTGGCCCTTCCTAAGAATAAGTCATAGGCTGCTCTTGAGTGCTCTTAAGCTCTGGAGTGGTCATGACTAAAAAATATTGTGCTGTATCACGAAAATCACTTTTATCAGATTTATCATATCTAACATGTCATAACCATGGTAGGCGTTTGTACATCTTTTGGAAGCTATATAATGGAAGTTGAGGGTCTGTTTCTGTCTGCAAAATAAATGTGAAGCAGTGCTAGCATTATGGACAGGATGTGAAAGTGGCCGTCAGCAATATTTTTAAGGAAAAGCTAAACTGACAGTGCTTACAGCTATCTGGACCTTTTGCCCCCGTGGAGAATGCAGAGAGAGCTGTGTGTGTGTGTGTGTGTGCGTGCATGCGTGCGTGTGAGAGAGATTGGGATGAATCACACTGGCCGAAAAAAGGATTAGTGAATTGCAGGGAAAGAAAAAAACCCGGAGAATCAAAGGTGAACGAGAGCGACTGTTTCCTGCCTGTATTCATTTTATTGTATTACATCTTTCCATCTTCCACTTCTTATTCATATATACAGCACTGCGCAAAAAAAGTTTTATGCACCCTACATTTTTTATATAAATTTTGTCTTGGATGTTTATTTGATGTCTTCTGCATTAGTGTGTCATTAGAAAAGCAAAAACATTCATTTTCCCAAAAAGTTTAATGTTCCAGAGAAATGTGTGTAAGTTATTAAAGAAAGTGAGATGTTCAGCACTAGAGCACTTTTTTAGATAAAAACAGAATCAAGGCTGTTCTGGGATTTTACCTGCAGACACAGAAGCAAGTGAGAACCAAAGTTCTGCAGAAGAACCGTGACAAGTTCTCCAAGATTCTTGGAACAACCTACCAGCTGATTCCCTTATAAAACTGCACGACAGTGTGTCTAAGAGAATTGATGCAGTTTTAAAGACAAAGGCTGAAACACCAACACAGATTTGGTTTATTTTTTTTTTACTGTTTACTGCTCTTTATAAGATTTTTTATATTCAGGAACTTTTAATTTCATTATTAAAAAAAAATCGCTTTACAGACTTTCTTGACATGTGCCTAAGCCTTTTGCACACTACTGTATATTGATACTTACTGTCCAAAAAAACCTGTTAACTTGAAAAAATGGGAAAAAAAATTAGTTTTGCCTTTTATTTGCATGAACATGTCAAATCTGGATGCTATTGTTCCAGTCCGCTATGAAAAATGTGAAGAAACGTTTGATTTTTTTCTTTTTTTTCTCCAAATTACAAAATTATAATCCCGATAACTTTGCTTAATACTGAAATCACATTTATCACACTCATTCAGCTAATTTAGAAACACAAAATAGTTTTATTGCATTTTATCGTTTTAAATAAAACCGTAGAACAGCCTTTCACAGTGTACAAGACTGTAATTCTTTTACATGTATAGAATTTTAAACCACAATAAGACTGCTAACTTTAAATGCTAAATATAAACTCAATTACACTCAAAATAGATAAATACAGTAATTAAATATGGAGTCAATTATGTTTCATTAATTAAGCCCAAAATCAAGGCCATATGTATCTGTGATGGCTTACCAGCTCTATAGGACAAAATGTCCACACACACACACACACACACACTGCCGACTGCCCTGTACCACCGCTACTCTCAGCTCACCTCAGTAATTCAAAAATGGCCGACCCGTCTCACCTGCTCCCTAATATCAGAGAATCACAAAACCCTGTAACATTTTTCCTTCTTTCCATCTGCATTTCACATTTCTCTAAATTTCCCAGAAAGGAATGTTGCATATGATGCGTTAATTGAGATTAGGCATGTGCCGATAATTGGTTATATGATAATATCATGATATTCAACAGGTACAATAATGTTATCATGGACCCTTCAATATAATCATCATTACCATCATTTTTGGGGAGCATCTGCACTCCTGAGATAAAGTCTGTCCCATTTTGAAGGCAGCATAAGTAACGTCTTCTATGGTTCCTTATTCTGGCCAAATTGGTAGGCAGTCATTTATTGAGGAATAATTTATCAGTATGTTAAATAGAATATCATAATAATATCATAAACCGTGATAAAACATTAGGCAGTTATCATGATATTAGGGCTGCACAATAACGGCAAAAATGACAATCATATTTATTATGAGGGAAGAGTCTGTACCTTTCTTCATCATCATGAACACATTTTGGTGATATTTTTTTGTCGCTAGTACTTTAACACACATGAATTTGATTTGGGGCACGTTGGAGGCATAGACGAGCGCAAACAAAATAGTTTTATGGCAGTTTATCATGTTCAATCATCGCAACACACAAATCAAAATAAGACTCCTTAATGATATTAATCGAGTGTTAATCTTTTTAATGCTACATATAAACACAACCTCTAAATAAAAATTAAGTAAATATGTAGCCCGTGGTAATTAAACCACACGGAAATATATTTTAATTCGTTTATTAATTAACTTTTTGATTTCACCTCGTTACGCTCAGGTTTAAAATGGTCTGTGTACTACAAATATTTATTCAAGAGATTTTAGACTTTTAGTAAAATGTTTTAAAACAGGTTTCATTTTGACCTGAACACAGCATAAGAGCTTTTACTCTCTCCACTTAGACAGGATTGATGGAGCTGTCCGGCCAAACGAGTGCTTTGATCAAATCGAGAGAAAGAAAGACAAAAAAAAAAGAAAAGCAGGGCGAGCCGGAAAAATAAAGAAATTTGGCAAGGCTCGGCTGCAGTGAAAAGGGCAAATCTGCTTCCATCAACCTCAGCTGAAGAAAAGGAAAGAGGGGGTGAGACAGCTATAACAGATGCCTAGAAAGAGAGAGAGAGAGAAATGGAGGGATTGGACTGGATTGCTGTGTTTTGTTGCTCCAAATCATGTTGATATCGTGCTGCTTTATCTACGTCCCCTGACCCGAGGCCTTTTATTAACCCCGGAGTAATCACACTCACTTTTTTTCTCCTCTTCTTTTAATCTTTGACTAACTTTTTCACTTTCTCTCGCACAAACCAACTCTCCCCATCTCATTCACAGACTGTATTGTGCAGACCTAAAAACAAGCTGCCTTTAGTAGCCACATCCTTCCAAGATCTCCATCTTATCAGGACGCATTTTGGGTACTTTGGTGTCGTCATACGTCGTAACTTTTAGCGTATGTGACATTTGTTAATTCAATGGGGTGTTTCTCAATACTAAGAACACGAAGAACAGACTCGTGGCCTTGAGAAGGACGTTCTTGACAAGTAATCTTGCAAGAACAAACTCACAAGGACACTAGAACGGAGAACGGAGAACGCACCTATACACGTTTGAGATGCGCTGTGTACCTGCTATTGCGCAATCCCCCCCTGCCCCGCCCCATTTCACCATCTCGTCATATTACATCTCGCCTCGTTTTTAATGTCAAAATCCGATTTACATGCAGCGTTTACTTAAAATAAAAGAACTTTCAGTTATAGATCTGAGCCATTGCGATAACGCCGCAATGAATTATGGGACTTTCAGTTTGTTCTCGATGGCAAGTCACCATCCATTGCATCCTCGGTTTTTGGGGCGGATCAATTGAGTATTGGAATACAATTTGGGCATTAAAAGATGACGTCGAGCGAGAACACGAGGACGAAATAACCCATAAGAACGCATTTCCTATAACCGTAACGTCTGCAGTATTACGCCTACCGTAAACACACTAACAAATGGGAATATTACAATTAGGCTAATGCAGAATTTATAATGTTATACTTGCTGTATGAGTCACAGCGTCTGCTAGTCTGACGCACACAGATAAACACACTCTCTCGTAAATGCATACACACACACACACACACACACACACGCATTTTTAAGTGCACACCAGAAGTGAAGTCAGAAAATCAGCTTCCGCTGCAGTCAGTGACGGAATAATTTAACACTGCTGTTCTTTCAGGTATCACACACACACACACCAGCTTTAGTCACGCACTGGAAACACACACACACACACACACACTAGCTTTAGTCACGCACTGGAAACACACACACACACACACACACACACACTAGCTTTAGTCACGCACTGGAAACACACACACACACACACACACACACACACACACACACACAAAGGAAGATGGATTTTGAGCTTAATTTCCTGTGTGAGAGACTTAGAAAGCAGTTTTATGTTTATCTCTGTTTCTTCCTCTCTGCGTCTCTGAGTGGCTTCTGTTTTTACTGATTATGGAGGAATTTGATTGTCAACAGTCATATGTCCTCTGTCATTTGTGGTGTTTGTCGCACCGTTGATGTGTTCTGACTGGCTTCATACAGCAAATAAGTACAGTAAAAGTGCAAAAGTCTTAGGCACATGTGAAGAAATTCTGCAAAGCAAAAATGCTTAAACAAATTCCTGAATATAAAAAATACTATAAAAGCTGTAAACAGTAAAAAACTAAACCAAATAAATTTTTGGTGGCTTTAAAACTGCATCAATTCTCTTAGGCACACTGTCGTGCAGTTTTATAAGGAAATCGGCTGATAGGTTGTTCCAAGAATCCAAGAAAGGTAGCTGCGGTGCACTAGAAGGTCCACCCTCGCTCAGGGGGCCCGACACCAGGGGCTTCAGTAGTGACACGTGAAATGAGGGGGAAACCCTGTACTGCCGAGGCAGTTCTAGGCGGTAAACCACCTCGATGATCCTCCTGACCACCTTGAATGGACCTATGTACCTCTCCTGCAGCTTCCTGCAGCCATGACGGACAGGGAAGTCCCCCGTGGGAGCCAGACGCGGTCCCTCAGGACATAGACGGTAGTGTCCGCCCTATGACGGCCCGCGTAGGCCTTGGTCCGGCGTACGTTTGCCTCGATGCATCGATGGGTCTCACCCCAGACCCCCTCCGCTCGTCAGAACCACTCGTCGACAGTGGGGGTGCCGGTCTCAGCTGTGTTCAAGGGGAGCAGGGGTGGCTGAAAGCCCAAGACTGGAAAAGTGTTAGGTGCGTGGACGAGTGCTGTAGGGAGTTTTGGGGGTACTCTGCCCATGGGAGGAAATGGGCCCAGTCCCCCTGATTCTCCACGCAGAACGACCGGAGGAACCATCTGACCTCCTGGTTTGCTCTCTCCACCTGGCCGTTGGCCTGAGGATGATACCGTCATCCGTCACGTGAGACTGACCGTCACACCCAGTTTTTCCATGAAACCACTCCACACCCGGGAGATGAAATGAGGCCCCCTATCAGACACGATGTCCTCTGGGATTCCGAAGTACTGAAACACATGCTGGAAGAGGCACTCACCAGTGTGGAAGGCTCCCAGTAGGGCCGGGAGAGGGATCAGGTGAAGGGTCTTACGGAACCGGTCCACAACGACCAAGATGACAGTGTTCTCCTCTGAGCACTGGGCTGTACGTGATAGTGAACGAGAACTGCATGAAGAACAGGGCCCATCTTGCCTGGCAGGAGTATACTCTCTTTGCACTGCGGAGATACTCCAGGTTCCGGTGATCCGTTAGCACCATGATCCCTGTGTTCCGCTCCCTCCAGCCAGTGCTGCCACTCTTCCTGCGAAGTTTTACTGCGAGCAACTTCCTGTTCCCGATGTCGTAGTTCCTTTCCGCTGGAGAGAGTTTTTTGGAGAAGAATGCAACAGGGTACATTTTCTGCGGCTCCCCCTGGCACTGTGACAACATGGCTCCCATGCCTGACTCTGAGGCATCCACTTCCACGGTGAACGGCCTTGACGGGTCCGGGTGCCTGAGAATGGGAGCAGTGCCCTGAATGCGCTTTCTGCGCCCGGGGTCCAGGTGAATGCGCCCTTGCCGATCCTCAGGAGTGAGCTTATGGGCACCGCCACCGAGCTGAAGCCTCAGATAAACCTTCTGTAGAAGTTCACAAAGCTCATAAACCTCTCGATATCCTTCACCAACTCAGGGCAGGGACAGGAGGTGACGGCGCTCACTTTCTCCTGGTTCATGACTAAGCCTATCGCACTTATGATGTAGCCTAGGAAGGCTATCTTGGGGACGTGGAACTCCCAGTTTCACAAAGAGTCCACTTTCCAGCAGCTTCTGGAAGACCTGCTTCATGTGTCCCACATGCTCCACCAGCGAGTCAGAGTAAATCAGAATATCTATGATTTAGAATGTCTATGTAGGCAATCACAGACCTCCTCAAGAAGTCCCGGAGGACATCGTTCACAAGGGACTGGAAGACTGACGGCGCATTTGAAAGTCATATGCCACGACAAGGTATTCAAAGTGCCCCGACATGGTGCTAAATATTGTTTTCCACTCATCCCCCTCCCGGATGCACACCAGATTGTACGCGCTTTTGAGATCAAGTTTTGTGAAGACCCAGGCCTGGCGGAGCTGCTCGAGAGCTGATGGGACGAGGGACAACGGGTAGCGGTACTTCACTGTGACGTGGTTCAGCCCCCGACAGTCTATGCCCCCTCTTTCTTTTCAATGAAGAAAAAACTGGCTGAGGCCGGGGACTTGGAGGGGCAAATGTAGCCCTGTCTCAAGGCTTCCATGATATAGTCCTCCATAGCCTTGACGGCTATGTGGTGGACAGCGGGTAGATCCGGGAGCAGGAAGGGACTGTGCCAGAGAGCAACTCGATGGCCTGTGCATAAGGCCTGTGTGGGGGCAGAGGGCAGGCCTTGGTTTTGCTCAATACCTCTGCGTACTCCTCAAAGCACATGGGGATTTTGGGGGCATCACTGAGTTCAGGGCTCTCCACTGATGTGGAAGTGACGTGATTGTGGGGAAAAGACAGTGCCGGAAGCAGTAAGCAGACCAGGTGGTGATCTCCTTATGCACCCAGGAGATCTGGAGGTCATGTTTCTGTATCCTTGGGAGACCCAGCACAATGTGGGATTTTGGCGAGGTGGTCAGGAGGAGGGAGATGGACTCCTGGTGGAGCATGCTGCTCTCAAAAGTGAGTGGCATGGTTCGGTGGGTGATTGAGCCCTTCCCCATGGGCTGTCCATCCCGGGAGTGGACCTGTAAAGAAGGGGCTAAGCGCTGACGCCGCAGCCCTACTTGCAAGGCCAACTTGCCTGCGGCTCCGGTGTCGAGCAGGGCTGAAAAGACAAAAAGTTTGCGTAAGTGGTGCAACACGACACTGAGCACAAAGGGGCAATGTGTAGTAATTCTGTAGCAATGTGTAGGAAGTAATTCACTCACCAGGGATGAGGAAGCTGGGAAGGATCATGGACGGGGAATGGGTCGTGGTCGTTCTAGGGGCGGCCTAACTGGGCACTGGGCGATGGCCCCATTGTTTGGCGGTGGAGCTGGTCCTCTCCACGCAGGTAAGTGTTCCCCACCTGCATTGGTTGCTCATGCCTGGCTGGGGGAGCAGTCGGTCCGCGATACTGCCAGGGCTCCCTTCGTTCCTGCAGGAGTTTGTCCAGATGGATAGCCATGTCGATTAAGGCGTATAGGAATGAATGGCTGTCCCTACATGCCAGCTCCATTACGACATCACGGCGGAGTCCCTGACCGAATGCTGTGATGAGCGCCTGTTCATTCCAGTCGCTGCCTGTGGCAACTGTGCGGAACTCTAGGGCGTAATGCGCCGCGGTGCGGGCACCTTGCTTCGAGGTGTAGAGCCTCTCGCCAGCTTCCTGCCCGTCCGGGGGGTGGTCGAAGACTGTGCGGAAGCAGTCGATCAGCTCTTGGTAGGGGGTAATGCCTTGTCCTCTGCTGCCCACATGAGCGCTTTTCCCGGTGAGAAAGTAGACGAGTGCTGTCAATTTCTCCTGGTCAGTCCCCCCCGCGGTGTTGAAATACAGGGTGCATTGGAGTAAAAACCCTTGGCAGGTGGCGGGATTGCCATCATATTTCTCCATGGGTGTGAGCAGGCACCGACTGGGGCGGTGAGAGTGGTGAGCTGCTGCTGCTGCTCGGCGAACAGCTGGCCAATTGCAGCCATGCCCGCTGCATCCATGTAGCGGCTGAGTATTCTGTCAGGGTCCAGACAGAAGTGATGCAAGCGTGCTCAGCTGTGGAGTGCGGGGGATTTCTGTGACAGTTTTATGTGCAGTTCGGAGCGGCTGGTGCGTCTGTGACAATAATAATAATAAATTCAATTCATATAGCGCCTTTCTAAACTCAAGGTCACTTTACATGTCATGAAAAAAAATTAATAAAATAACAAATAAAAATAAACACTAGGAAGAAGAAAGGTGAAGGTGTTGGGAGAAAAGGTAAGTTTTAAGTTTACTCTTTAAAAGGGAAAAGGAAGGTCCTGGGGCACAGCATTCCACAGTTTGGGGGCTACGGCACTAAAAGATCTGCCCCCCATTGATGTCAGTCTGGTCTTGGGCAGCACTAGTAGACCAGTATTGGTGGATCTAAGAGTGTGAGCTGGGGTGTAGGGCTGTAGCTCAGAGAGATAAGGCGGGGCGAGGCCATGTACTGCTTTGTATGTGAGAAGTAGGAGTTTGTATTTGATTCTATGATACGGGGAGCCAGTATAACTGTTGGAGTATGGGTGTAATGTGTGCTGAGTGCTTGGTGTGAGTACGGACTCTTGCAGCTGAATTTTGAACATGTTGGAGTCTATTAAGGGTTTTACCAGAAATGCCAAAGAAGAGGGATTTGCAGTAATCTAAGCGTGAGGTTATAAAAGCATGGGTTTCAGCATCTTTCAAACTAAGTAAGCAATTAAAAGCAATTTTAATTACTGTTACTAATTTATTAATTTTATTATTGCCTATTTCATTCCTCGATATTGTTTTTCTATTTGTATTATGGTTGCATTTGTGTCCTGATTTTATTATAATTAGTTTTTTGACCCTGTGAAGCACTTTGAGCTGCATGATATGTATGAAAAGTTCTATACAAACAAAACATTATTATTATTATTATTATTATTTTATTTATTTTTAATAATTGTTATTATAATTCCTGACACATTACGTGAAGGATTATAGAAAGGTTTTCTAATTCAGCACCTAAATGTGAATTGTGAATTAATTTAACTTTGTAACTTGATTTATTTCGATCCCATGTCTAATCAATGCAGAAATCGGTGTTGAAATAAAAAATTGAAGCAGGACATGTCGGCCTTGACACCACTGATCTTTATCCAAGTCTACTACTGCTTACTGAAGGATTATGGGAAGGTGTGTGTGTGTGTATCTGTACAAGAACACAGCAGGTCCTCGAATTGGTCTTCTTTGATCTCAAACACTTGCTACCAGACTCCACACGTCTTGACAATGTGTGTGTGTGTGTATCTTCACAAGATCAAAGCTTTGAAGATGACAGTGATGAAGAGCAAGAAAACGAAGAGCCCGAATACCACGACTACGTGAGTGATTCTCTCTTTTTGATTTTGCATCCAAGGACAAGATGATCACACTCTGTCCCTCACACACACACACACTGTAATGTCACACACACCCTGCCCTGTATGACATGCAATCTTCGGTGGTAATTTGTGCTAAGTGAATGCAAGGCGGGTGCGTTGCACTGAATAACGCTTATGATACTGCCATTAATCAATGCCAGCACTTCACACACTCACACACACACACTCCAGTTGCCCTTAAACGCTCCCTTCCTCCCTTACTGCCTTCCCTATGTGCCCTACAAATCGTCCTAACATGTTGATTTTCTGGCTGCAAGGGGTAATATTTAATGTTCTTATTGGATCAGTTATAAAATACCAACAAACATTTTAAAAACTATATTTTTGAAACAAGATGCCATCATTGTTCACTAATTTAAAAAAGTCTATAAAAAAAGTGTGTTCTTATTGACTGAAAGCAGTACGGCTGGAACGATGCCCTGAGCCTTCTGAGCCATCCACCTGGCCCCGTCCACAGAGCCCTCTGAGCCATCCACCTGGCCCGGCCTCCCTCAGCTCTTTCTGGAGCCCCGCCCTTCAAAACATTACAATAGTGGGATGTTGTAGTCCAAACCATTGAGGTGTGATCGCGTGCTTTGGCAGCATAACCACTGATTTGTAAGATTTATTCATAAACACAATTAAATCCTAATTTACAATGTCATTTTAAAGACATTGTAAATTAGGATTTGTAATTGTAATAAGATGATTACAGTTGTGAAACTTGGGTTCCAATTCTAGCTGCAGATTTACGAATCTGATTGCATGTTGCATTTACGTATTATTACTTTAGACAGGTCATTTAACACTGAGATCTGCCTCAGTCTTAAATAACGGATTCTTCAATAATAAGGATCAGCGCAGGCGTGGCCGGATTAACTGTATAGGCTATATAGGCTCCAGCCTCGGGCCTTACAAGCGCATGGGGCCTCGCATCAACGGGTTAAAAAATACAAATAAATAAAAAAAAGCGGCTCACGCGACGTACACCCTGTAACCATAACAACGCTCTTATCAGTCCTAGCTAGTATCGGCTAACTAGCTAGTCAAGCTTGTTATCGAGATTATATGTATTATTATCAATTATAAAGATTGGTTAAACTGTGGCGATGGAGGGGTTTGTTTGCCTTCGTTGTGGCTTTGGAGGCAAAAAAAAAAAGGATCTGTTTGTGTGACTTGACTGTTTGCAGCCACAATTAAAGTCGGACCGTTTGAAAGCTCCGCTGTGTCTCGGGACGTCTATGTCTGAAGAGCGGCTCAACCACTTGACACTGGTGTCGATTGAGTATGATATAGTACGTCAGATAGACTTTAATCAGAAATGACTTTGCTTCACAAAAATGCAGGAACATGATCCACTAACATCAGTGGTGAGTTTTCGTTTTGTAATTTTCTGCATGTCCAGTGATCATTTGCTAGGCTATAGCCCTGTTCAGGTTGCGTGCCTATTCATTTTTTTGTTTTCCTGTTGCTTCGGAATTATTGTAGGCATACAATTGCATTTCTTCATACTGGCCTATTCATTCTGCTGTCATAATTTTTTATGTAGTATATATAAAATCTTCCTTTTAGGGGTGCCTCAAATTTTTTTTATAGCCTAGGGCCACAAAATGGCTTAATCTGGCCCTGATCTCAGGAGAGTTCTGTATCAGTGTGTGGTAGTGGACGCAAACATGGCCACATCTGCCAATAAAACACTGCAGGCTACGACCCCCCCACACACACCCACTCACACCAGCTAGAGCGTCTGTTCAGGCTTTAAACACACCTGTCACTCAAACATACACACACAGCTCTAACCTATGGGAAGGCTGAGGGCATGCCTGTTGGCAGTGCAGCTGTTAAATGTGTGTGTCAAAGCGAAAGAGGGACAAAACCTTGATAAACTCACACATTCACTCACACACACGCATACACCCCCCCACACACACACACATGGCAGGTGATCAAATGCCATTTAAAACTAAATTTGTCTTTCAGCCAAACACACTGTACTTGAATGATGTTAGTGAAAAGTAATAGAGTCTTGTTTGGAAAAACGTACGATTGTATGATGATGAAATGAAATCTAAACGTGTGTGTGTGTTGCTGCAGGAGGATGATTTGGAGACGGATGTGAATAAGCTGAGGGCTCGGCCGGATCCAGACAGGCCGGTGGAGCAGCTGGCTCAGTACGCACATTTCTGCCCCGAACTGCACCACGACTTCCAGGTAACACCTCCATCCTGTGACTGTTCATCTACTGTACATCAGGATGTTTTCCAAAAAAAACGTGGTTAAAAGAATGTGGAGTTTGGAGTGTTGAACACAGATCCTGCTTCACAAAGAAGAGTCGCTAGAAAAAAAAGTCTGATTTTTTAACCATTGTGGCTTCTTCAGTAGTCTTATACTAATAATACTAAATAAAACACTATGGGACGTGCCGTTATAATGTTACATGGGGTTTTATTTCCTGTTACATTTGTAAACTGACTCACCGCTCGTTAAACCTGACATATACTGCAGTGCATTATGGGTAATGCACACTAAAATAAAATAATAACCATCAAGAAGTCTTGTTAGAACAATACACACTAGTGTTCAAAAGTGTGGTCATATTTAATGACCAGTCATTATTCTATTCACTAAACTCTTCTACAGTGAAGTAGATGTAATATATCTAATATAAACCTCACACCTAAAACAATTTTTACACGTTTTATTTAGTATTTAAAGTATTTTGGGAATAAAAAGTAATTTAAAAAGTGAAATGATAAAAATGTAATGATAAAGGAGAAATGACTCCACATAGATAATTCCAGTTTATTATTTAAGTCTCCACTTCAAGATTTTGATCACCGCTTTCCAAAACAAGAGGCATTCTGGGTATTAATGTTTATATGAACATCACTCTCGATGCTATAAAACTTTCATAGTCATTTTGGAGTC